>BROF01002858.1:169312-190678 GCA_024346535.1 Eptatretus burgeri
AGGATTTCTCCCATTTCTAATTCCTTTATTTGCTGGTTTAAGTGCGGTTGGAGCATTGACGGGTGATATTTCAACAGGTGATATGAAAACTGCCAACGAAAGGAAGGCTCAACTCCGTGCTCAAAAAGAATTGGAAAGACATAACAAAGAGTTGGAGAAACAAATTAGTGGGAGTGGTGTAATTGTAGATTTTGCTGAAAAACTTGAAAGTCTGCCTGGTAAAGCGAGATTGTTAGTTGGAGATATGCTTTCTTCTATCGCCAAGCAGGTGTAAAATTAACTAAAAGGGGTAATGGATTATATCTTTCCAATAAATAACTGAACATTGATGAGTGGTTTAAAGAATTTGGAAAGAATACAACATCAAATTTACAACTTGTCAAATATTGTAAGAAATTAAAAATTCATAATGTGGTTATTTGTATGAGATGAATTAACAAACGTGCCTAAACATACAAGGAATATTATTATGAACTTAGAAGATAATAATGGGAAAGGTTCTCATTGAGTTGGTATTTTTAATAGTCAAGACAGATATTATTTTGATAGTTTTGGTCTTCCACCACCTGTTGAAGTCATAAAATTCTTACAGAATGGTGTTTATCAATCATTTCAAGTCCAAGAATTAAATTCCAAGTGTTGTGGTCAATTATTTCTATATGTGTTATTTCAACTCAACAAAAATAAACAATTTTATGACATTATTTTCAATCTAATATAAATGACTTATGTTGGTAAAGATGGTTCTATCTTTGGTGTATCCCAAGAACTGGATATTGATTTATCAAATTATTACACAAAGGCACAGGCTGAACGACATAAATATAGTATAACAAAAAATATTAATATGAAAAATGCTTATAAATTAAAAAATTATCCAAGCCCGACTGACTTGGTGAGATTAAGCGATTTATCACAATATATATCCTTAAATAAAATGGCCATGTATTCCAAAGATACAGAAGTGTTGATTTTATCTCCAGGTCATGCAGAATTCACAGTTCGAATTAAAATAAATTTTTCTAAAGAAGGGCGTATCCTTTGTATGAGAATAGAACAATGGGGGTATGATATGAATGATTTAGGGTATAATTGGTCATTTAAAATTAACCTCGAAGACCTGGAACAATTAAATCAGTCTCGTAAGGAAGAATATTATCCACTTGGTATCAAGAATGAGTTTTGTGGAAGCACGATTTGTAAACAACAAATAAAAGAATTTAATAAGGGTAAATATAATAATGGTTTTGCCCTAGTTTATATCATGGAAACAGAAAAAAACAGGATTATGTATAATAAGTCAGGAAATACAAAATGATTTAACTATGGGAAGATGGGGAGGTGTTTCGTGTCATAATATTATTCTAACATATATTTCTAATACATAAATGACGGCTAGAAGGCTTCAAGAAAATTATCATTTCTGTGTCCAAGCATACCTTCAAGAAAAGGGTATTTGGTATTTTAATAAATATGTTCTACAACATAAGAATGAGGTATTTTAAATTAAAGATTAGCATTATGCTGATGTTGATAAACCGACAACTTTGGATTTAATTGGAATGTTAAATAATGAAAAAAATTATAAAGTTAAGAAAACGTAAGGCTCTTTTAGAAATTCAAAAGAAATTTTATTGGTTTCCTGTTGTAAAAAAAATTATTTTGGATACAGGAATAACAAGAAATCCTGATGAATATATGTATGATATTCTATGGGGTGTAAGCGATTCAAGGAGAGGAAGGGTCGAGGAAGGAGTTGAAGAGAGAGAAGAGGAGGACAAGGAGGAGAGAGAGAAGGAGAAGAGAGAGAAAGAGGAGAGGGAGAAGAAAGAGGAGGAGAGGGAGGAAAGAGCGAGAATGAATAAATATGAAAATATGGAAACCAGTGAGATAAAAAAAAGATTGGGGGTATTACAGAAAATAACTCAACCCACCGAGGAGGAAAACAAAGAATTGACAAGTCTATTTGCAATATTTTCGATAAGACTATTGTCATCAGCAAGATATTGATTTTAATTCAAGTTTTTCTTTTTTTTTTTCTTAAATAAATGGAGGAGAGAGTGAAGGCATTTCTAATGATTCTTTATGTTTAAAAATTAAAAAACTAAAAAGGTTTTCGCACTCTGTAGGAATTTTTCTCATAAATAAATGAGTTATTGTCTTAAATGTAAAAAGAAAACTAATACTAAAAATATTTCATATTTTAAAAGTAAAAATAACAGGGTTATACAAAAAGGTATATGTTCGGTGTGTGGTTCAAAAAAAATATCTATTTATCTCCAAACACAAACTCGGAGGAGATTTTCAAAAGTTTTTTTCAGGAAGTAAATTTGCAACTACTGGAATACCAGGGGAATTTCATCTACCAGGTTATTCTTTCTGTGGTCCAGGCACAAACTTGGATAAAAGATTAGATGAGGCAGACAATCCTAAATCATGGAGTAAGCCCATCAATAGAGTTGATGAAGTGTGCATGAGGCACGATATTGATTATGGGAATACCACAACTTTGGAAGAAAAACATGAAGCCGATAGAGAAATGTTGTATAATTTGTCTCTGATAAGAAATCCAACGCTAAGAGAAAAAGTTGATAGGTTCATCGTGAAGATGATCAGTGCTAAATTGAAACTTGGACTTGGAAATTCAAAAAACTTATAGGTTCTAATGATGACATTAAGACTGAAGACCAATTAGCTGATGAATTACATAAACCAATATTCACAAAGTTTCGTAGAAGGAAGGTTTATTCCAAGGAATTCGGGTCTGCTGATTATATCTGGTCTGCTGATTATATCTGGTCTGCTGATTATATCTGTCTGATTATATCTGGTCTGCTGATTTGATTGAACTCAATAATGATAAGGGGTACAAGTATGCTTTAACCGTTATTAATTTGAGGAGTAGATATGCATGGGTTGTCCCTTTAAAAAACAAAACAGGTAATACTCTTATGTTAGCCTTTCAACAGATATTTAATAAAAGTAAGAGAAAACCTAAAAAATTGTGGACTGATGAGGGTAGAGAGTTTTATAACAAGACATTTATAAATTTTCTAAAAAATAACAGTATTACATTATACAGTACCTTTAATGAAGGGAAGGCCGTTGTTGTTGAACGTTTTAATTGTACCTTTAAAGAGAGACTACATAAAAAAATTCACACAACTCAGTTCACTACAATGCTCATCTTTTATTCAGGATATTGTGAATAAGTATAATGACACGATTCACACGTCAACGAATATGAAACCATCAGAAACACTTACAAAATTAAAATATGAAAAAGAGATTAATGTCAGAAAACCTAAGTTCAAAGTTGGTGATATCGTAAGAATATATAGATGGAAATCTCATTTTGAAAAGGGTTATACTAAATGATGGACGAACAAACTTTTTTAAATTCTTGATGTAACAGATACAGTTCCTTGGACTTATAAGATATATGATTTAGAAGGGGAAGAGATTTTAGGTTCATTTTATTCACAGGAATTACAAAAGACAAAGATAAATTGAAATTTTTTTGATCCCGCCCCTTTTTGACTCCACGCACACAAGCCCCTCCCACATAAACCCCTCCCAAAGTCCCAACGTCCCCACTTCCCAATGTCCCAACGTCCCCACGTCCCCCACGTCCCAATGTCCCGACGTCCCAACGTCCCGACGTCACAACGTCCCCACGTCCCAACGTCCCCCACGTCCCCCACGTCCCCCACGTCCCAACGTCCCAACGTCCCAACGTTCCAACGTCCCCACGTCCCAACGTCCCCACATCCCAACTTCACAAGGTCCCCACGTCCCCACGTCCCAACGTCCCAACGTCCCAACGTCCCAACGTCCCAACGTCCCCACAAACCCCACCCACACAAACCCCCACACAACATGTTTATTTAATTTAAAAAAGTGTCCCCAGGTTAAAAGGGGAAACAAATAAATATACCTTGGGATAAAAAGGGGGTTTATTTTTAGGGAAAAAAAATGAATCGCTGAAAATCCCCCATTTATTTACATGGGGAAAAGTGAGCCAAAATCAGTATATTCACCCCACTTAGCAGTACAACATAGCTGGAAGCAGATGACAGAACGTACACGAGGAATGACAAAAATACGCATTGTGCAAAATGCAAGTGGTACTATGGAACTCGAATAATTCCCAAACATTGTCGGCATGTCCGCTAAGTGCCACAGCAATTTCAGAGGGATCGTGTGACGGCGAGCCGAGTTTTTAGTGTGCAAGCTTGGTATTATAATAGAGATAATATAAAAACAATCACAAAAGGAGTAAAATTAATAACATAATATAAAAACAATCACACAAGGAGTACAACTAATAATATAATATAAAAACAATCACACAAGGAGTACAATTAATAATATAATATAAATACAATCACACAAGGAGTACAATTAATAAAACAATATAAAAACAATCACACAAGGAGTACAATTAATAAAACAATATAAAAACAATCACACAAGGAGTACAATTAATAATATAATATAAGAACAATCACACAAGGAGTACAATTAATAATATAATATAAAAACAATCACACAAGGAGTACAATTAATTATATCATATAAAAACAATCACACAAGGAGTAAAATTTAAAATATAACATAAAAACAATCACACAAGGAGTACAATTAATAATATAATATGAAAACAATCACACAATGAGTAAAATTAAAAATATAACATAAAAACAATCACACAAGGAGTAAAATTAATAATATAATATGAAAACAATCACACAAGGAGTATAATTAATAATATAGTATAAAAACAATCACACAAGGAGTACAATTAATAATATAATAGAAAAACAATCACACAAGTAGTACAAAAAGTAATATCATATAAAAACAATCACACAAGGAGTACAATAAATAATATAATGTAAAAACAATCACGCAAGGAGTACAATTAATAATATAATATAAAAACATTCACACAAGGAGTACAAAAAATAATATCATATAAAAACAATCACACAAGTAGTACAATTAGTAATATAATATAAAAACAATCACACAAGGAGTACAATAAATAATATCATGTAAAAACAATCACACAAGGAGTAAAATTAATAATTCAATATAAAAACAATCACACAAGGAGTCGAAATAAAAATATAATGTCAAAACAATCACACAAGGAGTACAATTAATAATATAATATAAAAACAATCACACAAGGAGTAAAATTAATAATATAATATAAAAACAATCACACAAGGAGTCGAAATAATAATATAATGTCAAAACAATCACACAAGGAGTACAATTAATAATATAATATAAAAACAATCACACAAGGAGTAAAATTAATAATATAATATAAAAACAATCACATCAGGAGTCCAATTAATAATATAATATAAAAACAATCACACAAGGAGTACAATTAATAATGTAATATTAAAACAATCACACAAGGAGTACAATTAATAATATAATATAAGAACAATCACAAAGGAGTACAATTAATAATATAATATTAAAACAATCACACAAGGAGTACAATTAATAATATAATATAAGAACAATCACAAAGGAGTACAATTAATAATATAATATAAAAACAATTACAAAAGGAGAACAATTAATAATATAATATAAAAACAATCACACAAGGAGTAAAATTAATATTTCTCGTACGGGCCCGTACGTGCATAAACGACGACTGGATTGGGGCATTATTTCAATTATATTGGACCAACCGTATCATAAATGGCCATAACTTGGGAAACACCTGGGAAACATACTCAGGTCCCCAGCGTCAATTGTGACGTCATATCAAACGAAAAAGAATTGTGACGCCCCTCTCTCTCGCCCCCCCCTCCTCGCTCTCCCCTCGTCTCGCCGCTCCTCTCTCCCCCCTCCTCTCTCACCCCCCTCTCTCGCCCACTCCTCTCTTCCCCTCTCTTGAAGTGTGAAGCCCTCTCCCTCTCACCCCCCTCTCTCCCCTCTCTTTTCCTGCTCTCTCCCCCTCTCTCTCCCCGCTCTCTCACCCCTCGTCTCTCCCATCCTGTCTCCCCCCTACTCTCTCGCCCTTCTCTCTCGCCCCTCTGGATGGATGGAAAGGGAGGATTGGAGCTTACCACCTGCACTTCGACTTGCGATGTAGACAATCGTTCAAGTTAAATCGTCATAATAGCCATCCAGTTGGATGATTCGATAGCTATGACTATTTTGAATCAAGCTTGTTGTTTTTATTCCTATTCTATTTTTGATTCATGGCACTAAATTCATAATTACACTTCGGCTAAAACATCAGTCTTCCTTCTGAATCTGACAATATGCAAGCTTTGTGATACACCTTTGTGTTTGTTTGTGTGTGGAACAGAATGGCAATCTGTTTGTGCAACCATCACTGGGAAACTGCCTCGATCGAACCGAAGACAGTGGGAAGCTCCTGCTGAAGGCATGTCAGGCCGAGGCTCCTTCACAGCAATGGGAGATGAACCATGTTTCAGGACTATAACCGTCAACCGGAGGATGACTGCCCCACAACACAGATCTGTTTTCAACGACCCAGTCCTGGGCCAAAAATGGAATTAAAAGGGGAATATTCACTGATGCTCCCTCCCACACCTTTTGTAAACTTGCCTTCTTCCCTGTACTGATTTGGGACACGTTAGAAGCATTTTTAGCAGACTGCGTGAACAAAACTCAGTGGCACTACAGGACTCGATGGACCTTCTCTGTCCTCAGCGTGGAAGGATGTTGTGGTCAAAATTGAGAAGAAAGCTGATCGTTGTCATGCAGGTGCCTGGTCATGAATGGCACCACTTGAAAAAAGTTGTTCACAAATTTTATATGCAGGTAAATAGTCACGTACTCCTGGGTCATAACCCATCAGAAGTGTGACGCTTGAAGATTTCTGTCTTGTGTAAATGTGTGCTCTGGCACTGATCGTGCCTGTGTGTGTTCCGATTGTGCTCATGTGGACATCTGTGCCATTTCGGATTGCTGGGATAACTTCGGCTTTCGCTTCATCCATGAAGTCTTTTACAAAGTAACATTATCTTATGAGGGTGGATACAAAAGTAATGCCTCTTAGTCGTCCCCTACTGATTACAGCAGAGGGGACTTCAGGTGTGTTCTCTGTGTCCCACTTATGATTTTTCAGACTTTTTTCCCTCATACTGTTTAACATTTTCAACTGAAACTTGGAACACGGCTTTATTACGATAAGTTACAAAACAAGTTTCGGTTTCAGGGCATTTCATCAACAGAGTTATGCCCTTTTTGGACTTCGAAAATATCACATCAGTCGGGGATTGCAAAGCAATTCTCGCTTTTGTTTTATTTCTTAAAGAAATGTAATTCCAATTACAGAGAATTATGCGCGCATGCGGAAAATATGAAGTTATTTTTCTACATAATCTCCATCAACTGCAATGCGCTTTAGTGAACGCATCAATCCGACTTGTTTTCCGGTGTCACTGTAGTGGCAAGCTTGTTGTTGGCTTTATGTTTGGGGTGGTACTGTGGTGGGCTTGGTCTCCCAGGATCCTGAGTTCAAAATCCTGCTTGGCTGTTGAATTAATACCAGGTGGGGTTGAATCTGCCTGTCATCCTTCCGAGGTCGGCAAAATGAGTGCCAGCTTCCTGGTATCCTGTGTCGGAGTGGCGACCCGTCCAGGATTGTGCCGAATAGCCAAGGACACTGCTTAGGCAGCACCAACGCTTTGCACAGAGTATGGTCCCGATGGATGGATGGATGGATGGTTAGGGTAGCCGGCTTGTGATTTTAGTGTCCTGAGTTTGAGCCTCATTGGCCGCCGAATTAACACCAGGTGGGGTTGACTCAGCCTGTCATCCTTCCGAGGTCAGCAAAATGAGTACCAGTGTACTGGTATAGGGGCACCGCATCACTGGCATCGTTGCACCACAACAAAATGATAACTACCCGGCAGCCAAACTGCCATACGCAAGAAGAAGACTGCAGTGCCAGGCTAATTACTGAGGCTTGTCAATATTGGTTTCCACACTTGTCAAACATTTTGCCGAACGTTTAAGGGAGGTCACATCAAAGGTCGTCATTGTTACACATTCTTTAAACATCTGAATATCCACTGGAGGAACCTCTTCTGCACTCAATTAAATAACTTGTCTGCTTTGCACACACATCTAGTGGGGCAACATTTTTGAAAGCATGATGGGATGTTGGCATGTGACAGATCAGTGCCGCTCAACTTCAAATAGATGGGAGATGCAAACCTTGTTGTGATCTCACAAAGCTTTCAGACGATGCATTTCGGTTTTTTGTCGACCGACCGAGTCGAGGCTCCTGGAAGAGCTCGTTGACTGAACGGAGCAGGACATAACGGACAAAAAATATGACGCAAAGCATGCATGCATGTGGTGGAAAAAATGGACACAGAAGGAAACTTCAAGGAGGGAAAATTGGTCGGAGGAGGGATTTGGGTGGGGTTAACGAGGGTAAAGATCATGGTTTTGGATTGGGAACGATGTGATAGATAATGGTGAACAACTGTCCTGAAGACATGAAGGGAAAAATGAGATTGAAGAGGATGTGGAAGTGGATTACCCAGGTAGGGAAAAAGAGGAACAAATGAGTGGAGGTGAACAGTGATCCTGGATTTAGATAGTTTCACCAGAAGGGGATTAATGGTGGACTGTGTGAGCCCTGCAGAAACCTGGTGGGGACAAAGCACAGAAAGAGCAGATGGTAAGAGCAGAAAAGAGGGGGGAGAAGATAGAGAAATCGGCAACCTGTCTGTGATGGCGACGTGATAAACCCATTGACTCAGCTTCAATGTGGGGAATTCCAAAAATCTTAAAGGCCTTGGTGTCCACGGTGTCAAGATGAGTAAGATGTGAGCAGGGGAGTCAACCCAGAGGGGAGAGCAGTACTCCGTCAAGCTGCAGATGAAGGCCTTGAAAGTGGAAAGGAGTTCAGGTGTGCCAAGGAAGGACTTTGTATGAGGGAAGATGCCCAGTTGGCAACTGGCTTTGGAGGCCAAATTTGAAATGTGGTTTGCCCAATATTCCTCAAGAGGATTGTTAAGAAAGTAGATAGAAGGGTTTGCCAGGTGGTCATTTCAGAGACAGAGAATGATATAGTGAGAGTGAGAGTTGTTAGGCTTGAAACATATTGCAAGCTTTGGTTTCGAAATGAAAAGTAAGAGGCATTACTTTTGTATTGTGACAGGTGAAAGATGAGCCAAGTACCAGCCCTTCTATGGTGACAATTTTGGCTTTGATGTTATGTTACTACAGCTGTACACTTTGTACAAAGCAGACAATAAAATGTTCATTGTGACATCTCACATTCCAACAGTTGAGAGTTTAAAAGGCTCCTGCCATCATCTTCGGTCGAATTTTTAGTTTGTTATTTCATGCACGAGCCAAGAGGTGGCGTATTTGTAAAAAAAAACAAAACCCCAAAAAACCGTTTTCTTTGAGACACCACCATCTCCATGCTTGACCAAATGGAGGTCAATCTGAAGCAGGTAAGTTGTGTTTTCCATCGGAGAGGAGAGGAGCTTGCTGTGAGTTGTTTGATGTCAGAGATTTATTTGAGCTCCTGCAACTCTTGTCCAAAACAAAAAGCAAAATGCAAGGCCTGTAAGTTCTCACATGTGGATGATCCTCAAACTGTCAGCTTTGTGCTTCACAGGTGGGGTGTTGCGTGAACCAATAGGCTGTCCCTCACATGGCCATGAGGCTGGATGTCCCATCTGTAACCATTAGCTGGCAGATATAAAATACAGTATAATAAGACAACAAACCTAACTGTAACCACCTTGCATTACTCTCACCCAGACTTGTTCACATGCTTAGGAGACATAAGCATTACACAGTGAATGACCAGCAATGCAAGTTGGACCCTAACAAATCCAATATGGCTACCAAACCATGTGACTTGTGATGTCATAATTTTTACCCTCTATGCAGCAATAGTGTTAGATAGTTGCAAAGTTTCACTTTGATAGGATAAGTGGTTCCAGAGAAAACATTATTTAATATTTTCTTCAATCCAATATGGCTACCAAACCATGTGACTTGTGATGTCATAATTTTTACCCTATATGCAGCAATGGCGTTAGATTGTCACAAAGTTTCACTTTGATAGGATAAGTGGTTCCAGAGAAAACATTATTTAATATTTTCTTCAATCCAATTTGGCTGCCAAACCATGTGACCGAGCACTTATTCATGAACAAACTTGTATCCCCTTGTCTTGGAGAATATGTGTGTGAAGTTTCCCCTTCATCTGACCAGCCATTCTGGAGAAGAAGATTTTTGAAGGTTTTTGGGGTAAATTCAATATGGCCACCAAACCATGTGACATTTCAATTAGAAATTAACAAAATTGTACAAGCATGTCTGGGGAATATGTGTGTGAAGTTTCCCCTCAATCTGTGCAGCCGTTCTGGAGATTTAAAAACATAAATATTCAAAACAATATGGCTGCCGAACCACGTGATGTATGATGTCATAATATATTGTTTCTTCTGTGAGTCGTTGCATAGATGACGCTCAAGAAATTTCAAATTTTTCGGGTGCAGCGTTCTACATCTCGAATTTTCACCAGGATAACACTTCACCGATGATGTCACAAAAAACCACACTTCTTCCACATTGGTAGTTCTTACCATGTGCCAAGTTTCAATTTTTCCCAAAGTGCGGTTTTGCAGATACAGAGATCCAAAGTTTTTCGATTTTTCAAAGATTTGTGCCCTTACCACATTACCTATGATGTCATAATTATCAATTAAATATTCTACGAAAAAAAGACATACTGCGGTGAAAGTTTTGTGCCGATCGGATGAACGGTTGTCGAGAAAATGAATGTAAAAGCCAAAAAAAACGAAAATTGCCGGCGGAATAAGAAAAATAATATATAAACAGAAGAAAAACGATTGGTTACCCAGCCTTGTCGGCTTGGTACCCAGACTAGAGAGTTCATTGAACAAGTTACCCCATACAGTGTTGAAGTATATATTTCAATTTTTAATAAAATAAATACAAAAATGTTGAAAGATCGTTAAAAAACATTTTTCCAGAAGTTTAGCACTATTGAAGCAGTGTTATACACCACCGTATTTAACATGTACAAGCGCTGTCAAACGGAAGGGGTTTCCAAGTGGAAAGAAGGTGATTTGTGGTCTGCGGCGTTCAAGAATGTAATTCCATTCAAATAAAATTATCATTGTAAAAGTCGTATAAATAAATGAATCGTGGAATATACCGCTATTGATGCAGTGTCTATTACACCACCATATCTAACACGTTACATTAGTTATTCGTGCTTGTTTGTGTTGTTAAAAACTACAAATTTCCTGTTTGTAATGATTTTCAATTTTGTTTGACTGCCAAACAGTAGAAATATCTCGCTCCTTTCTGCACAAGCACGATTGGGACAAATTCAAAGACAAAGTACATTTACATACAGCCGGACGGACGGACATGAAGCATTTGCTTAACCCTGCTTTACGCTTCATGGGCGTGGGGTAAAAATCAGACTGGACCATACTTCGACCCCCCACCCACCTAATACTGACTATGGTCCCTCACACCTCCGACAACGTCAGAGGCCGGAGACATTACAATGATCTCCGTCCGTGAGCGTACTTGTAATGTCGGTGATATTTCAAAAAACAGTTTAACATTTATCTTTCATATTGCAGATATCTATCCCACGTGACATTACTGCAACCTGATTTATCACGGCTGTGATTGGCTGAATTTTGTTGCCATAACAACCATCTCAGTAACTTGGCGGATGTGCTTACGTTCATGATATTATATTATGCTTATGTATGCGACATTTCAAAAAACAGTCAAGATTTAGCTTTCATATCACACAGATCTATTCCTCACATCATGCAAAAAGCAGGGGACCTTGAGTATCAGCTCCTTGTTTTCTACTTCTTACACATCAAAGGTTGGGGAGGGTGGTAATTTCATGAATAGACTTCAAAACGTTAAACAAGATGCTATAAACCAAATCAACCAACTTCTTATCATCACACATTTTAAAATCTCAAAATATCACAAAGAAAAACGAGAACGGCACTCGGTAAAGCTCATACTTCTGCTAATCAGGTGGCTTATCGCCATAAAATGAAATCGTTACAAGAGTGACAAAAGTGACAAAAGTGACAATTTTTTATGAGTAGCTCTTGGTATATGGATGAATAAAATCCCATGCTCCCCTCCAAAATAAATAAATAAATAAATATTTTTTTCAGTCCATATTAAGGGTGTAAAGTCCAAGACGGTCATCGTGGACTTGTCAAAATCCATGAATGGTCATATTTTTGGTACAACACCAGATAGAAACATGAAGAAAATATTTTTTTAATATGTTTTCAGATACAAGGAATCCATTGAAATCATTATTTGTTTGAAAAAAAAAAATTAAGAAAAAAAAATGTGGTGGGTATACATTGCCCAAAATGACCACCATGACAAACTTTAAAACTGAATCAAGTGAACAGCCTCATCGAAACAATGAACAGATATGGGAATGCATTCCTAGATGACTGTTCAGAGCTTCTCGTCTTGCATACACGAACGAGTATGTGCTGATCAACTAGTGGTTTCCACCGTTTGCAATTTTGAGAACCTTTGTTTATCCCAATACCAGAGGTTTCAGAAGGATGCTCTGCAGGACAGAACAGTTAATCCATGACTCAATTAAATGAAACAACTTACCATTGCTCAAGATGCCTCGGCTTAGGCCCAAGATCAACCCTAAAGCAAAGCAGCTTGCATCTGTTGGAATGACGACGTTAAACTTCGGACAGGCACTAAATCAGACCTCATTGAGATGCTTTGATACAAGTGGGCAGAAAGAAATTCCTGACAAGTTTGATTGCAAAATCTTTGATGGGGCAGCATTGGTGCACACTCTTCCTACTGCCACTGCCACTTCTTTCAGAGATTATGCAGAGAACGTATTCTCACGATTAATTGAACGTGACCTACAGCATGTTACTGTCAGAGTAGATGCTGTCTCGGACCAGTATGTGCCACTCAGTATCAAGGAATCAACAAGAGAGAAAGGAGGCAGTGGCATCCGCCTTAAGGTCAGCCCACAAACAACAATATCATCAAAATGGAAACTTCTTGCTTGATTGCACAAACAAATCAGAGCTATTTTCCCATCTGACACAGACAGTGGAAAATCAACAATGGCCATAGGCTAAATGCACTTTCATCATGAAGGGTGTTGAAGTTGTCTCAAAAACTACTGGCCAGAAAATACCAGATCGCATACATGAGGAAGAAGATACAAGAATGGTCTACATCGTACAGGCACTTCTTAAATGGGCGAAGAAAATGCTGGTACGGACTGTCGACACTGATATTCTTGTCATTCTGAGAGGCCAATTATTTGATCTGCAGCAGCTTTTGTCCTGAACTTGACCTCTGGGTAGCATTTGGCATCATCAAGGACTATTTTCTGTCTGTACAGCATCAATTCAATCCATACCACCATGGGGGAAAAGAACGTCACAGGCACTTCCTATATTCCTTGCATTCACCAGGTGATACATCTGCTTTCTTCAGAAAAGGGGGGGGGGAGATCTTGCTTGGCAAGCATGGAAGAGCTACCCTTTGGTTACAGACGGCTTTCTGTTTACACGAAATCACCCATTTGAGGAGGTTGAAGCACACTGAGCATTGCAATCATCTGGAGCATTTGACAATAATCATGTATGACAAAACCAGCATGGATGGCAATGTGAACGATGCAAGGTAGGTGAATTATTCTCCAAAAACAAAAGTAGGAGCCTTCTTGAAAATATCCCAACGAAGGCCACTTTGCTGGAGCACACCAAGAGAGCAGTCCTCCAAGCTGGTATTTGGTCATCAAGTCATCAAACTCGGCCACCTGTCCCTGAGCCAGGAGGTTGGGGTTGGACAATGCAGGATAATCATTGGAATGTGGTTTTGATGATGAAACCTGAAGCTGCGAAAGCTTACACAGCACCAATAAAGTGTGAATGCAAATCTCAACACGCCTGCCATAGTTGTAAATGCGTAAAACTTGGACTCACTTGTACACATCTGTACAGCTACACTTGTGAAAAATAAAAAAATATAAAACAAAAAAGCCACACAGTCATCATAGTATGACGTTCATGTTTCGATCTCTGGGTCAATAAAAAAATGATGGTTATATAATGCTTTTCAGTTTTGTTTTTATAACCCAATCTGGCCATCTAATTCAACATGCATCTTTCTGTTTTTCCTTCCACTTAAATAAATAAATAACAAATAAATATAAACTCCATGGAGATCCTCACTCCTGAAAAAAAATGATCCAATCACATTTAGATGTACTTTACATCTGCCCACAATATATAACAAGTGGATAAAAAACATGATGTTAAATAAAAAAACTAATGTAGGGATGACAAAGTCCAGTCCAAAAAAGGTTTTAAACACGATAGGGGGGATGATGTTGGTTTGGACTTTAGAGCGTAGCTAACAGTATTGCCGTCACATAACAATCCCGACATCGCTGCCTCGAGACTATTGTCTTAATAAAAGTGTGAGAAGCTCCGATATTTAATTTCAACATAAGTATAAGAAGTTTCTATTCAATTTCAAGGAGTTCTTGCAACTTCAGTCGTCTTTCCTACTTTTTTTTGTATTTATTCAGTTATACGAACCAATCACAAATGCAGATAATTATAGAATGCTGTTATTGGAGATATCCATGTGGTTTTGTAAGAAGTTGATGTTTATGTTCTGGTGTTAACATTGTAGTCAGAGTGCTAATTTGTAGTCTCAGTATTTGGCTACACTACAAGAGTAATCAAGTACTGGTGTAACTCGTGGAGTGTTTGTGGAAGATTGAAGCAAATAATTAGCCTCGCCGAAGGAGAGGCTATTGCGTTTGGGTCCTTTTATTTGTTTGTCTGTCTGTCTGTCCGCACAAAACTTTAGTGTTTTTCTCCGCAACTGCATGTCGGACTGAGACAAAATTTTTGCCGTAGGTGCGACTACTCATGTAGAATGCTTCAATCATAATTATGAGGTCATAGGTCATGTGGTGTGGCAACCATGTTGGAAAAAAACTTTGCTGTATTTCTGAAACTGCACAAAGGAAAAAGTTGAAACTTGGCACACAGTAAGTCCTCCTCATGGAGAATGAGTGTGATCCCTTATGACATCATAATTGCATAAGTATAACGCTACATCTGATCAGTATGAAAATTTTTCAGGGTCTCGGGATAAAATGGTTCACAGAAAAAAACATTGATGACGTCATCAGTCATGTGATTTGGCAGCCATATTGTTGTTTTTTTTAACCTTCAAAAATCTTCTTCTTTGAAGTGGCTGAACAGATCGAGGCGAAACTTTACATGTTTCACCGCCAATCCATGAGGAACAAAAGGTTCACAAATATGATGTGATATGTCACATGGTTTAGCAGCCATATTGAATTTACCCTGAAACCTATAAAATTATTCTTCTCCTGAACGGCTGGACAAATCGAGGGGAAACTTCACACAAATGTTCCCCAACCCATGGGTGAACACATTTAAGAAATAATCGATGGGTCACATGGTTTGGCAGCCATATTGGATTCAAGGAAAATATTAAATAATGTTTTCTCCGAAACCGCTTTATCAATCAACGTGAAACTTCACATTTATGATGTAGTAGTGATGGAGAAGACATGTTTTAAATTTCAACTTGATCTGACACATGGTCTGGCAGCCAGAATTATTTAATTTTTTGAGATTGGTTCTTTGTTTTTTTTGTATAAGGCTCACTTGGCTGTGCCAAGATGGGTTTGAGGGTAGAGGAGTAGCTGCTGAAATGTAAATCTTATCCAGGTTCCTCCTGATAACTTCATATTTATTTTTTGCTTGTTCAGGTTCCTTTTAATTACTCCAATGCAGGACTGTTCTGATTTGGTCTTCCATTATATTTGAATTGAATTTATATTAATTGCATTCTGAATTCAAATGAATAATAAAAAAATTAAAAAGTCTCAACCCATCATCTTTCTGAGACCAGCAAAATGAGTACCAGCTTGCTGGGATGATTGCGCCATTCAAGTATCCTGTGTCGGAGTGGTGACCCATCCAGGATTGTGCCCAATAGCCCAGGAGACTGCTTCGGCAGCACCAACACTCTCCAGAATATGGTCCCAATGGATGGGTCATGGTCAGTTGTCTGATCAAAGTGGGGTTGCATCAAAGCTGGACATCTTGGTACCCAGTCATCACTGCCAGCAGTTATAAAGTGGCAGTTCTAGTTATGTCTTATTAATTATGTAACACACCAGTACACAAACGCCACACAAAAGAAGTCCTGGTGAGGGTCTGCAATCTCTGATTGCTCTTTTTCTCGTTGTTGAAATGTAAAGGAATCAGTGAGGTTGGGATTATGTGATGGCAAGACTGTTAGATACTCTCCAAACCAACATCATCCCTATCTTGTTTAAAACATTTTTTTTACACTGTCGTGTCATCCCTACATTGCTTTTTTATTTCACGCAATTTTTTTAATCACTTGTTTCTGTAATTCTTTTTTGATAATGTTGAATAACAGAATGGTATGGTACTCAGCGGATACCCAATCTTGGAGAAAAAGTGCCAAGAGATCTCAGTCAGCAATGTCAAATACTGCACGTCTTAAGTAACCTGACTGTATCTTGCAGCTCTGTTTTATTGATAGTTTCTGAAAGAACTAGATGGTATTCAAAGAATCCATACCCCATGCAGTCTTGAGAAGGACTTGGTGTAAGCCATCTCGTTTTTTTTAAGGTTTTTTTTTCTTTGATGCAATATTGCTGCCAGATCACATGACCAATGACATCATCTTTATCAAACCATATTGACCATGTTGATTAATTAAATTTTGAATTGATCGGTTAAGTGGTTTCTCCTCTGAAGATTTTCAAAGATTTTCCCTTAGATCCAATATGGCTGACAGACCACGTGACACATGATGGTCATTTTTATGAAAATCCTGTTCAAATTTCAATCGGATGAAAATTGACACTTTTAGAAATTCAGGCAGATGTTGACCTTTTGGCCGATGTCGACCTCAAAAGTGAACGCTATATATCACATGGTCATGTAACATGTAGAGTTTTAATTTCGTCCGCTGAATGGTTTTCGATGTACGCTCAACAAAATTCAGACACGTACAACATACAACATATGTACGTACGCTACAGATCGCTGAACCCTGCTTTTCGCTTCGCAGCCGCCAGGTAATACTATCTTCATCCAGCCTCTGGGCACACAATGACCTGCACTTAGAAATGTTCAAAATAATTCCTGCGGATGAAGGCGCGAGAACATCAAAGCGATCATGAAGTGTGATGTCCATAGTCATCTGCATGATGGTATCAGGCAAATTTTCATCAACATGCATGGGGGAGTACCTTACCCAATCCATACTCTCACTGTTCTACACATGCACTGGTGTATTCAACAAATGTGTTCAGAGTAAGAATTTCGTTTTCTACACCCCAAGTACCTGCCCTGTTCAAATGAAAAGCTCTTATGTAGGCTTCAACACTGGACACACCAGTGAAAAATATGAATGACTCAATATCACATGTGTGCGATAATTGCAGAATGCACAGCTCCGTGTGGTTGTTGTGAACCAGGGAAATGTGAAAATGAGGAAGAAAAAAAAAAACCCAGTTACCTCTGATAAATTGAACATTGACCACTCTACATGATGTAATATCTCAAAACAAAGATGAAAGGAACACGAATTGTCAGTTCAAATATTTATTGGACACCACTCTCCCAATTCCATATCTATGTGATGCATGACATCATCACTCGGCGTCAAAGGGAGTGCTGTTTTCACTCCATTTGTTTTCTTGTTTGTTTGTCCATGTGATATCTCAGCCATCCTTTGAGCTCGGAAAATGAAATTTGGAGACAAAAGTGAAGATGTGCTTTGGCAAAAACGGTATTTTTTATTAATCATTGAATTACTTATTTATTTTATTGCTCATCCTGGCAATATCTCAGGCATATTTTGAGCTCAGAAGCTGATAGTTTGACATGACAGTGACCAAGTGATTTGGCTGCAAAGAGTATTTTTGATTTATTGATTATATATTCATTTTTAAATTAATAACTTAATTTTCCAAAAAGTTATAGATTCGGATGAAACTGATCGTTTAGGTATGCCATTCGGAAATTGAGAAATTAATTATTTTCATTATGCAATTAAATCAATTGTTGAACACAGCTCCCTCCCAATTGTGACCCCATGTGCTGCAAGGCGACATTGCCGGGCGCCCTGGAGGATTTGTTATTTATTTATGTGGGGGCGGGGGGGGGGGGCGGTGTTCTTTGAATATACCGCTACTGGTTCAACACCAGAGTGAGAGTGGATAATCCAGTTCAGCCTGTTGTATACGATGCCAGATGCACAGACATAGCGAATCTGTTGCCGAGAAACCATGACTCGAGAAGGTTCTTGATCACGGAGTTAACTTTTACCTTGATACAGTGACTGCAGGAGGGTTCGTGATGATGTGCGTCCCATGCGAAGAACTGGTACCTCGCTATTTTGTTCTCATAAATACAACACTGAAAAACAAGGGATTTCCCAAGGCATGGTATTTGATACAGCATTGAGGTAAATACAGAGCGGCCCCAAGTCCATTCAGACAGTCATACAGTCCCACCCACCCATCAGATCCCTGCCTCTTCTTCTTCTTTCGGCTGCTCCCGTTCGGGGTCGCCACAGCGGATTATCCGTATGATCCGCATAGTGATTTGGCACATGTTTTACGCCGGATGCCCTTCCTGACGCAACCCTGGTCGCCTCTTACGACACAGGGATATGGTACACCTAATTTAACCGGGGTATACACCGGCCCAGTACACTGGTACTCATTTCACCGACCTCGGAAGGATGACAGGCTGAGTCAACCCCCTGGTGTATTAATTCAGTGGCCCAACGGGGCTTGAACTCAGGACCTTTTGGATCCCAAGCCGCTGCCCAAACCACTGCGCCAA
Organism: Eptatretus burgeri; assembly: GCA_024346535.1. Classification (NCBI taxonomy): domain Eukaryota; kingdom Metazoa; phylum Chordata; class Myxini; order Myxiniformes; family Myxinidae; genus Eptatretus; species Eptatretus burgeri. Next base: position 188,311 of record BROF01002858.1, read on the forward strand.
CACCAGGCTCTCCATCAGATCCCTGCCTATCCTTTTACAAAGGAATATAGTTTTGTGAATATCATGGAATCCTTTCAAGCTATTAAAATTGCAATACCAAAGGATGATTCACGAGATAAAACTGTTGGATGGTACCAGAATTATTGCCATTGATAGAGGCAGTTGGGAAATGCCATCTGAAAAAAAATATGAAAGAGAAGGTGAATTCCCAGGTTTGACTGATTATTTTTTTTGCTTTTGCCATGGTCTGGAGAACTGAAAAGTGATCCCTGCTTCAGCAATCAGCTGAGCAATCTAAGTAGGTTCTCATATGGGCTGTTTCACAGTCATGGTCATTTCTGGTATTTCGTACCCTTGCATGCGAAAAAGCAAAATGAGAGGCTGTGGTATCTCTTTCGGGCCAGTAGTTGGTACTAGTGATGGCACAACTTGGACCACTTATTTGACAAAAAGTCCATTTTTGGCAGAATGGCATAAAAATTGCCATTTTTTTTGACAAATAGCTGTCTCATTTTCTCCAGGTGCGCTGCATTCACAGTGTATAAACAAATACAAACATAAATTGGGACTTTTATTTGTTGTTGCATCAATTTAATACCTCTTCTGTACTTTGTCCACAACATATTATTCATTTCAGACTATGAATATTTATTTCACCCTCAATAAATATGTCCCACCGTTCGTCCGTCAAAAAATGTCCTCTCCGGAAATGCATATTGTAGAATTTTTTTTAATATAAATAAAGGGTCTTTTTTAAAGTTTGTGTGTTTTACCAAGTGTGTATACTGTATATACTTGCACTGATATTATGCTACAAAGTTTGAGTGTAACCAATAACCTTCTATTTGCATGACCTGCACTGATTGCCTTACATGTGTCCGTCAAAAATGTGTCCTCGCCGGAAACACCTAAACTGCCACGAGTTATAAGGAAACTACTTGCTGGCTATAAATAAACTATATTCATTCAAATGCTCCAAAAATTTGGATGTAAGTATTGTAATTAACAATGTTGGATTTGGAGAAATAAAAATATTGTTTGAATTTTGTGGTTGAGAGACAAACTTGGTACCCTCATTGTGCAACAGCCCATAAGTAGTGAAAGAGACTTTAGAGAAGATACTACAACTTTAGTTTTGCATGTTGCAGATGGGGTGACTTTTTTTCTTTCCATACTATCCCCACAGAGAGGACGAGTGTACTCTTAATATGTATACAATAGAAAGCATTTAAACAAGCATATTTAGTCAAATATGACCACCATCTTTTCTCTTGAAATTTTTTTCCATCAAATGATGATTTCAATGGATTCCTTGTACCTGAAAACTTAAAATTTTATTCATGTTCCAATCGGGCCAAGTACCAAAATATGACACTACAGATTTTGATCCATGGTGGCTCCCTTGGATTTTTCACCCTCAATATGGGTTGAGTTTTTGGAGCATGGGATTTTAAATTTTTTTTCATCGATACACCCGTAGCTACTCAAATTTTTTTGGCACTTTTGGAACAATATTTTTGCTAAGCCACCTGACGTCAGGCTGAATAGTATACATTTTGTATCCCACCACTAGGCTGGATCTGTATCTGGACTTTAACCAAAATCTAATTAGCTTGTTTTCTCATCACCGAACCAACTCGTCCACAAGTTTTTAAAATATCATGATATTAAGTGACTCACTTTTGGCCCCATCACTCAATGGTGAAGAATAACAAAAAAAAAAAAAAAAATCGGATCCAGATCAAGATCTTCACTAAAATCGAATTCTTCCTTGCAGCACACCCAACCTGCCTAAGTTTCGTCTGAATCCATCCACAACTTTGAGATATCCTGCTCAGACAGACAAACATGGTGAAAACAACCTCTGTCCACCGTTAGTCGATGTGATAAATGACTGTTCAAAGGAACATGAGTGCAGGATCAGAGAACATTTCCACATATTGTAAAAATAATAAATAAAATAAAACGAATCCTTTTTTTTTTACCTTGAGGATTATTTATAGGAATGCTGTCTGTCCCACCCTGAAAAACGCTCCTCAGCAAAAATATATTAGAAAAGTCACTTGAAGTTAATCCCAACCTCGAGGAATCTTGTAATTTTCAAGCAGACAAAAATAAAATAAAATATAACATTATAAAACAGGTGATGTATAATCAAGCCAGATAAAGGGGTGCCACCAAAACTTTGTGAGTCTTCATATGGTGCCACCAAGACTGATCAATCTGATGTTCACCAAAACTCTGTTACTGAGAGTGCTGTGAGATGTGGTGACACCATAAATACATACATATACACATATATATATATATATACACATATATATATATATATATATACACATATATATATATACATATATATATATAC
>BROF01002859.1:0-13042 GCA_024346535.1 Eptatretus burgeri
AAATCTATCATGCACCCATTTGTGATATACGCTGATTTTGAATGTATCCTAAAAAAGATAAATACTGCTTCTCCTAATCCAAAAGAATCACATACAAATAAGTATCAAAAACATATTCCTTGTGGTTTCTGTTATTATATCAAATCATCTGTTGGAGAAAAGTATAATAAACTTGAACATTATAGTGGAAAAAAAAACTTCACAAGAGTTTGTAAAACGATTAGAAAAGGATTGTATAAGACTAACTAAATTGATGAAAGAAACAAATGAACCGATGAAATTAACCGAAGAAGAAAAATTAGAATTTAGAAAGAACAATGTCTGTCATATTTGTGAGGAGGAAATTGAGGAGTCTAACGTTAGGGATCATTGTCATCTTACTGGTAAATATAGAGGTCCCGCTCATTCCTGTTGTAACCTTAATTATAAATTTCCTTCTTTTATTCCAGTCTTTCTTCACAACAGTGCCAACTATAATACACATCTATTTATTAATGAACTTTTAAAAACACCAGGGAATATTTCTGCCATAACAAACACAAGTCAAAAGTATATTTCATTTTCAAAAATGATATTCACAAAACGTTTAACTCGTATTAGGTTTCTAGATTCTTACAAGTTTATGGGAACACCACGAGCCTACCCAGCATCAAATCTACGCTCCACGGGGTCTTTTCCATATCTTAATTCATTCTTTCCAAAAGAGGAAATTCAGATTAAAGAGAGAATTCAAAGTAAAGAGGAAATTCTAATTAATGAGGAAATTAATGAAGAAATTCTAACTGAAGAAGAAATTCTATTTATAAAGAAAATTCAAACAATGAATGAAATTCTAACTAAAGAGGAAATTCTGATTAAAGATGAAATTCTGATTAAAGAGGGAATTCTAACAAGAGAGGAAATTCAAACAAGGAATGAAATTCAAAGTAAAGAGAAAATTCTTACAAGTAAGGGAATTTATCTTTATGATTATATGGATTCATTTATGAGATTTAAAGAAACACAACTTCCTTCAAAAGAAAGTTTCTATAATAGCCTTTATGAAGAAGAGATAAGTGATAAGGAATATAAACACGCACAAGAAATTTGGAAAATATTAAAGATAAAGAACCTTGGAGAATATCATGATTTGTAACTAAAAACAGATGTTTTATTGTAAGCTGATGTGTTTGAAGCTTTTCGATCACTCTGTCATCATAAAAATTGTTATGGATTAGATCCTGCCCACTATTTCACAGTTCCTGGTTTAGCTTGGAGTGCATTGTTGGAAATGACAAAACAAGATATAGATTTGATCAGTTATGTAGATATGCTTTTGATGATTGAGAAGTCTAAGAGAGGTGGAATATCACAAGTATGTTCAAAAAGATATGCTAAAGCAAATAATAAATATCTTCCAAATTATGATAGTGTAAAAGATAGTAATTATTTGAGGTATTTTGATGCTAATAATTTGTATGGATGGGCAATGTCTCAATCTCTGCCTTATGGTAAATTAGAGTGGGTGGAAGAAAAGGATTATGAAAAGGCTTTGATGAATATTGTTATTTCTTCTCAAGAGGAATTGAATGAGGAAGAAGAAGGTTATTATTTTGAAGTTGATTTGAGGTACCCGAGTGATCTTCATAATAAGCATAAAGACCTTCCTTTTGCATGTGAGAAAGAAACCCCAAAGAAAGAATGGTTCAGTGATTATCATAAAAGTTTTAATATTAAAGGCAAATCAATAGAAAAGTTATTAACAACATTCTATGATAAAGAGGGATATGTTTTGCATCAGAGAAGCTTAAAACAGTTTTTGAGAGAAGGATTGAGAGTAGCTAAAATTCATAGAGTTTTAAAATTTAAACAAAGTCTTTGGATGAAAAAGTATATTAAATTCAATACAGATATGAGAACCAATACAAAAGTAAAATTTGAAGGGGATTTCTATAAATTGATGAATAATGCTGTCTTTGGAAAGACAATGGAGAATGTTAGAAACAGGCAAAACATTAGATTTGCAACATCTTGGAAAGAAGCTTCGAGATTGATAAATAAACCAAGTTTTAAGAGAGAAGAGGTTTTTTCAGAGAACTTTTCTGCTATTCATATGGAAAAGGAAAGTATTGTTATGGATAAACCAATTTATATTCGAACAGCAGTTCTTGATTTATCAAAGATATTGATGTATGATTATTTGTATAATGGCTTAAAGAAAGAGTATGGTGAAAATGTTTCATTGTTGTATATGGACACTGATAGTTTTATCCTAGATATAAAAACTGATGATGTTTATAAATATATGAAGAAAAATATTGGAGTATATGATACAAGTAATTTTAGTAACTAGAGTGAGTTATTGTCCAAAAAGAATGAAAAGGTTATTGGTAAGTTTAAGGATGAGTTGAGTGGAAAAGTAATGAGTGAGTTTATTGGATTGAGAGCAAAGGCATATGCTTATAAGTATGGTGATCAGATTGATAAGAGGTTAAAGGGAATAAAGAAATATGTAATAAAGAAATCAATAACTTTTAGAAATTATTAAAATTGTTTGATGAATAAGAAAGAAGAATATAGGAAAATGAATACAATAAGAAGTTATAAACACAAGATATATAGTGAAGAAGTAAATAAAAAGGCATTAGGAGCCTTTGATAAGAGATTTATTTTAGATAATGGAATAGATTGTGTTCCATATGGATATTGTATGATAGAGTGTATAGAATAGATTGTGTTTTAACGATGGGAAGATGGGTTGGGGTTTTTTCAGGGCTACCGCCGCGTTTTTTCACAATATATAAATGGTCAAACCAAGTATTAATCAAACTAAAGAGTGGAGAAAATCTCAGTATTGGTATATAAATGGAAAACATAATGAATGTGAAAAATATCAAACAAGTCTTATTGAAAAAATAACTAAAACAAAGGTGAATAAAACAAATAAGCGAATCAATTTAAAAACGAGCAAGTTAGAGGATGTAAAGAAAAAAAAATATCCTTGAATGGACTGAAAACTTCGATGGTTATCAATTGAACAATGAAAAAAAAATTACTATAATCTTAAAATGATATGTGGCTCAGGAGGTGGTCAAACAAGAGCATTAAGAGAAGTTTATCATTTCGTAATGGCACAAAAGGGGTATCTTAAAAAATATAAAGATTCAAATGTTTTGTTTTAAAATATTTTAGATGGGAATTATTGTGCAAAGAAAATTAAACTATTGAAGGAATTTGAGAATGAACAAATCTTTATATGAGTGAGCTAAACAATATGCATTGGTTATTTGAAAAAGAGTGTCCCGAGGCTTACATGTTTCAGATATTTCTTTAGAATCACCTTTAACAAATCACATTACTACTTTACTACTTGAACAAATCTTTATCTTATTGCATTGGTTATTTGAAAAAAAGTGTCCCGAGGTTAAAAGGGGAGACAAATAAATATACCTTGGGATAAAAAGGGGGTTTACTTTTTAGGGAAAAAAAAATGAATCGCTGAAAATCCCCCATTCATTTACATGGGGAAAAGTGAGCCAGAATCGGTATATTCACCTTTCTGGCCTCCACAACCAGGGGGCCTCCACATATTTCATGAAAAGAAAAATTGATAGGAAAAATGTATTTGTGAGTGCCTGAATGGTAGTTGGTAGTTAGTGGAACAGATATAAGATATTCATCTTATCTCATTCTCTATTTTATATAGAAGTTCTGATTCTTTGTTCTTGAAAAATATACTTTATGGATGACTGTAAATATGTCTTGTCACCTTTTTAGTATTCTAAGGTAGGTTGGGCCTCCACTACTGAAGGCTGGCCAGGGGCCACCACATGTCTAAATCCGGCCCTGGGAAGCAGCATAGTCTGACAGTCAATAGTTGTCTGGAAAGTAGTTGGCAGCGGTTGGAAACCCATCTGCTTCATTTGTTGAACTTACAGAATAAAATAATAAATCCCTGGATGTGATTTATTATTGAGAAGGTTTTACATGTAAGTTGAAAATGTTTGTTTGCATCAATATTGGACGAACTTTGAACGTTTCCTGTTGAATCGCTCCAGTCAAATGAGCCTTCAAATGTGTTCACGGGCAGGGTTAAGTCATGTTGCATGAATTAAATTTCAGTTAATACATTTCAACTTTACAACTACTTAAAGTTTGGCAATAATATTAGGTGCATTTCAGAACCAGATACACACAACAAATCTACATGTTTACAATTTAAGCAACTTTTGGCAGTTCGATGCAGTATGAATAGTGATTGGAAATATTTCAGTTGTTCATATGAATACATATATGAATGTTGGTTAATTATGTTAGCCTTTCTTAATAATGTCAAAAAAAAATGCAGTGAACTAAGACTTCATGGTCATAACTGAGTGTGAAGCCACGGCTCTTCTCCCTCTGCCCCATCACCTTCTTAAACCCCCATCACATCCCTATACTTCACCACATTCCCATACTCTACTACCTCCTTACACCCCACCAATCCTCCCTTCTCCTTTCCTCTTTCTCACCCTCTTTCAGTGAGAGTGCATTGTATATAGTAAAGAGACGATGGGGGGATGATCTTGCATATATATTATCAATTAAATGGATGTGCAAATGGGCTGTTTATCCATTCCGAAGTGTTTTTGAAGCTTTGGCCCATTTATCTTCTCATTGAAGCACTTGGGCTTACTTTAAGTAAGAATGGAGTTAGTAAACAGTCAAAACATCAGCAAAACAAGAAGGGCACTTGGTGGAGCACATACCTCCACCAAGCTGATTAGTTTACATTTTTTAACCCACTGATAGGCCGGATCTGGATTTGAACCTGAACTAAAATCTAATTGGCTTGTTCTTGTCACCTAACCAACTCATCCACCATGCTTTGTCATAATCCATTCACAACTTTTTGAGATACCATGCTACATCGTTTGAGCCCTACCACTCAATGGTGAAGAATCACTTTAAAAGTTCTTGGATCTGGATTCGGATCTTCACTAAAATCGAATCAATTCTTCCTTGTTACATTTGCAACCTGCCCACCAAGTTTCGTCCGAATCCGTTCATAACTTTTTGAGAAATCCTGTTCACAAACAAACTGACAGACAGACAGACAGTGGTGAAAACATAACGTCTGTCGTCCAACTTCGGTGGGCAGAGGTAACCAATATTTTCAGAAGGGGTGGTACAGTACCTGGTATCTCCACATGTGGTTCAGGCTGGTTCCCAACTCTTCCATTTGGTTGTTTTCTTGGTGGGTGACAATTGGAGAGGAAAAAAAAAAAATAGATTTAGCCATTGAAGTGAAGAATTGATGTGAGCATCTGATCATGTTACTTTTTTGACAGTGATTTACACCTGATTCTGGTACATCTTCAGATTCAAACAATTACATGTTAAAACTACATATTAAATGGGAGCCCCCATGATCCAAAATCGAAAAGTCGAAGCCTGAGCGATTGTGCGGGCTACTCTCTCGTATTCATGCGTCAAGTTTCAAAACAATCAGCTGGGTGAAAAGGGAGGAGTAGCAAAAACAGCAAAAAAGTTAACAGAGGACTGGACAGACGGACATCACGACCCATTTTATAAGGTCGTCTCATCGAGATCGACATGAGGTGTCCGAATCAGTAATCTACAGTGGTTCTCCACGGAATTCAGTGTTCCAAGGGAATCAACCAACCACGATAGACAAAACTATAATGAATATTATATTCTTGATCAAAAGTCCTCTTCTACAATGCCTCTAATTCCAACTTTGTTGTATAGCTGTAAAGCCGAGGTGACATATCATAACCACCTGAACAACCTAGATCTTCACAATTGCTACCTCCAGTAGATCCTTGGAATCAAATGAGAACATTGCCAAACAAATGTCAGTGCCTTTGTTGAAGCATTGATCACTCAACATCAGCTGCAGTCGATTGGGCATTGTGTTAGTCCGATGTACGTCTTCTGAAACAAATGCTATATTCACAATTCAGCCAAGGACAAAGACCACATGGGGGCCTCTTGTGAAAGAAGGTATATAGCACTTAGAGGAAAAACGACCTTGCCCTGGAAATTGAAAAGCGGCAGAAACAAAAGGAAAAAGGAAGGAGACTGAGAACAGTGCAAAAGTGAACAATCAGTCCAATCATTCCCCTCACCACCACCTGTGGCATCTGTCAGAGAGTATATGGCTCGAGGATTGGCCTTCTCAGCCACCGATGGATTCATCAATAACCACCAAACTTGACCTGTAAAATAGATCATCCTCAACCCTGAAGGATTGCTATGAAACTGTGATGTGATGATTGTGATGCAGGAATAGGGTAGATATTCAAATGGTTTGTGTTCTAACGGGTCCGGAAGATCAGAGCTTTAACTTCCTTTTGACCCAAGGTAATGGCCACACCTTAATGATAGGACTACAATCTTAGCCATTAGAATTTGGATTGGGAGAGAGTATTACCATGCCTCCTCCCGATATAAAGCAGTGCCTTCTCCCATATCCAAACACGTCTGTATCTACACATGTACCCTCATAGGTATCCACAGCACCACAAACCCAATATTCAACTGTAGTTTTGTTATTAATCGCACTCAGGGTGGGGGGGGGTGGGGGGGTGGGGGTCGCTCAAATCTCACCCTGTAACTTTCGTTACCAGAAGATCGAGTTGGTGTGGGTTTGAATCTCGGTCTGAACTACAACCTCAAGAGATGATCGTCAGCCAACTCGGAGCTATTTATTTTTTATTGTTTAATTGTTCACCTTCAGTTGTCCGAGGTGTTGACGTCACTGCATCACAGGGATTTTCACGTGTTCTTTGGCTTTTTGTCACAATAACCCATTTATTGCAACATGAATGCCTTTTCAGTTTCTTCCCCACCCCCCCCCCCCAACACCACCCCCTAGATTCGTTTACTGCAGACACTGATGCATTTATACCACATCACCAGATATCATTTACTGTGAGCTTGATGTGGAACTGATTCCACGTCGTGGTTCATTCATGAGGTTGTCATATCCACAATTATTTTATGTGCATGCTATGGTTTCCTTCTCCCAATAAATCATAGCCATGACTATATGGACAGTGCCTTGTTACGGTGCTTCTTTGACGACCCAGCCTGGGATCAGCTGACCTGGTGCATCCTGTCCTTCCTGCAATATGCATGGCATGTCATTTCCAAGGATCATTTTGCCTCTTTATTCCGAACCCGCTTATAAGGAACCTGTCACTATTTAGTGATTTAAGCAGAGGTAATGCAAAGCAGGGCTGGCAGTATGGCCTAGAGACAAGTACACTCTCCTCTAAGCTGTCTTGCCTTGGTTTGAAACCCAACCCAGCTATAAATTGTCATCCCGGTGTTTCATCAATGTGTGTGCTGTTCCTTGGATGGACGTTAAGCTGAGCGTCCCATCTGCCAGCATTAGGTGGTGGATGATAAAGATCCTGCAGTGTCCTTCGTGAAGAGTCGATGACCTATCGCCGGCATCCTGAACAAATTACAAATTCCTGCCCTGACTATTGCTGGGAAGGCAACGGCAAACCACCCAGCATAACCATTGCCAAGAAACTACTTCGGCAGCACCAACGCTCTGTAACAGAATAGGGTGCATCAGAATGCAACGAGGGATAACCAGGTCACCTTGAAAGTATCTAACGCAGGACTCCATGCTCATGGACCAGAGATTAGAGACTCGGATACCATGTTCTCAGTAAGGCTTTAGAATTTAGTGAATTCGATTAAATAGTGCATGAAACTGAGTCACTATGCAAGAGTGCAAGTATACCAGTCGTTCATTCCTCATGAGACTAACACTTGATGCTTTCAGGATCACGTGATCATCGAAGATCACGACTAAAAGTTTCAGCTGAGCTCAATTTGGGCATAACCAAAAATATTTCAGCACAAATTTGAATTGGAGAGCCACTGGTAGTGAATGGTTCCATAACGGCTGCTGATAGGGTATGATGCATAGGCAGGCCAGTGATGGGTGGGTGAGAGACATACCAGTGAGTGGCCAGAAGATGAGGGGGGGATAGAGACAGGCCAATGATGGAAGATGAGACAGACACGTGATGGGATATTTGACACAGGTCTCTGATGGAGTGTGGTAGACCACTGATTGTGGATTAGATGGTGAAACAAGCCAATTTTTGTTTTAGGAGGGGGTACATGTGACTAACAGGCTGATGATGAAGCATAAGAAACAAGCTGGTGATGGGGGTTGAGAGACAGGCTTATGATGGGGTGGTGGGGGGTTATAGTAATGGTTGGTGACAGAGGGTGAGAGTCAGACCGGTGATGGAAGATTAGAGACTGGCCAGTAATTTAGGGTGAGACAAGTTTTCTTGATGGTGGTTGAGAGACTGATGAGAAACAAGTCCATTGAGAGCCAATGAGAAGATGGAGGGAGAGACTGGTGAGGTGATGGAGGGTGAGAAACAGGTCGGTTTTGGTAGTATGGTTTTTCAGAGGCTGGTGATGCTTTGTGTGGGGGATGGGAGGTTACAGGCAGATGAGAGATAGGAGTTGAGAGACAGTTTGGTCATGGGGGATTTGAGACAGACCCATAAAAGGAGGGCAAGATACTGGCTGTAGTAATGAGGGGTGAAAGTTGCCGGTGATCATGGCAGGTGTGAGACCAACCGGTGACGGGGCATTAAACACCGGCCTGTGATTTTAGGTGAGATACAAGCTATTGATGGAGGTCAAGAAACATGGTGGTGGTGGAGGGTGAGACACATAACATTTACTGGAGGAGAAGGGGTGGTGTGGTGGAAACATCAAACAGGTCATTACAATGGAGTGTGAGCGACTGCAGTCCATTGATGGGGAATTGAAGACAAGCCGGTGAAGAAGGCAGAGAGACAGACCGGTGCTGGATATTGACATTCATATGTATAAGAGGAGTGCAAGCGACCACCTGAAAAGGAATAAAACTCTCGGGATTATAAGGGATGCACGGTGTTTGAGCGCAGAGCAGATTGAATGTGGAACGGAATGCACAGCACGGAACGGCCTCCCGTCAGCCGAAAAGCACACTTTCAGAGAAGCGTAAAATGAACAGCATTAACGCTCCTATCTATGGCACCGGTTTTACAGTTTATATCAAACAATTTGATCTTGTCTTTGTGAACGGAGCTGCTGTCAAAATTGGCGCGAGTTCCGCAAACTCGGCACAATGTTTCGCCTGTCGATATAAATAAATAAATTGAGTTCCCTTTAACAAGGAACTTCAACGTCGGAGCCAGGAGGAGGCCATGAAGTCCATCAAAGCCAGTGCTGGTATTGCGAACCACATGGTCATTGTCCATACTCTAAAATCCTTTTAAATGCTGAGCATCAAGTCAAGCAAAGAAGCAGCACGTATCATTTTTAGTCGTGGTGTGACCGCCAACCTCCAAGACTCACAGGAGACCCTTAATTATATATATATATATATATATATATATATATATATATATATATATATATATATATATATATATATAAAAACATATACTAGCGATACCCATGCACATGCAGGGGATAGCAGTACAACATAGCTGGTAGCAGACGACAGACCGTACACGGGGAATGACAAAAATATGCATTGTGCAAAATGCAAGTGGTACTATGGAACGCCAAGACTTCCCAAACATTGTCGGCATGTCCTCTAAGTGCCACAGCAATTTCATTGGGATCGTGTGACGGCGAGCCGAGTTTTTAGTGTGCAAGCTTGGTATTATAATAGAGATATACATTGTTATATATATATATATATATATATATATATATATATATATATATATATATATATATATATATTGTTACGAATTTCGGTCCGCCCGGCGTGCGATCGGCCACAAAACTGAAATCGCGACCGTGTCGCTCACCGGAACGGACAATTCAGTCGTGACCCTCCTTGGAACTATCGCCAGGAGCTAGTCACGGGTGGGTCTTTCGATCCCACCACAATCATGCCAATCGGCCACCCGCGCAGGATAGTGTTGTTCGCCAAACTCGACCTACCAAAGTACCTGCGCTGGTCGTTAACCGGATGATCGTACCTCGCCGCTAGCCGGCCAAGGACACGAACCGCTTTAGCGGTCCGTTCCATGCTTCAGTGATAACAGAGCGGTGTTATCGCCAGCCCCGACGGACGTGATTATTTAACGGGTGCTTACACCCTTCTACCAATTCCTTCCGTGATGCAAGATGGAACTTTCAAACAAGGGAAAGGACGCAACGAAACGGGGAACAGTTCGACAAGCATATTTATTGCACACTCATACATTTATTATGCAAGCACATATGCAGTCAGGAATGAAAACACTAACATGCACGTATACAGAACAAAAGCAAAGCAAAAGGTACTACGACTGTCTATAGGCAATTATGTACAGTCACTTATACGGTTTTACTTACGGGTCTCGGCGCCACAACACGCATTCAATGAAAAAGCAAGAAAAGACCCCCTCATAGACAAGGGAGTCAGACTGGGCCCGTGGGCCTAACGCGCGTGGAACCTGGATGAGCGGACAGGTCCACGAGACCAAAGAGTCTTACCCACGCCCTCGTGGCGCGATGGCGGGCAAGCCGCGATGTCAGCGTAGCTGCACCTGGCTTCGTGCCCCTGGCGTGGCCGGCGAGCTCTCTCCGGCACTCCCCGTCTGCCTTTCCCATCAGCTTTGAGCTCCGTATCCCGACTTGACTGCCGCGACCGACACACTTTGACTTCCACACCACCGACTCCAGACTTGACTGCCACTTGACTGACGACACTGCTGCTGCCACTCCGCTGCTCCCATTTTTCTGCCGCTCTCCAGACCCTCCAGACTGCCACTTTTCTTCCGCGAGCTGCGTTGTGCTCGCGCTTATATAGGCCGAGGGAGGAGCGTACATGAAAATTTCTGGATCACAGCGGGTTCGGAGGCGGGGCTACACCACCTGATGCTCAGCCATTGGGCGGATGAAAAGGGGGCGTGAAGCATTCCTGATCTGCTTTTCGAGGCGAAAGGAACGCATTCACAACCCATGGTACGACGTGTGGTAGAAAGGCGGAGGTGGTGGGAGTTTGCTGCGGTGGTTTGGGAAGAGTTTTGGTGGTGGCGATTTGGTTGCTGGTGGACGTCGTTTGAGAATGGCGGTGAAGCGGTTTGCGGGGTGGATTTGTGGAGGTAAAGAGGCGAAGGTGATGGTGTGTCAGTTGTAGTTGTTTGGGAATGATGTTGGTGGTGGCGATTTGGTTGTTGGGGGATGATTGGTCCAAAATAATGTGAGAGAAAGGAAAAACGGCTATCTCAAAGGATCGCAGCCCAGTGAACACGGAAATTCCCTCTAAACAACGGTGGGGAAATCTAACTACACAATGACTTATCCTCATAACTGATCGAAGGACCCTTTATGGTGTATTGCGAATTTCCACAGCCGTAATATATTTGGTATTTGGTATATATGTATATATATATATATATATATATATATATATATATATATATATATATATATATATATATATATATATATATATATATATATATATATATACACACATATATATATATATATATACAAGTCTGAAGACGACGATGGTTCACGTGCGGTATTTGACAATGTAGATTGTTTCAGAAGTCAAGGATGAGACAATGTGATAATTTTTGACCAAGTCATAAAAATGATCAACATGATGTGGTACGAGTGACAGGTTATTAGCTGCAAAATGTCGAAAATCCGGTTTCATTAAACAACTTTCAAAATGTGACCTTTGCATAACCTGTAAAGGTCACAAAACAATGTTGTGGACATTAAAATAAGAAAACAGGATACGTGATATAGCTTATTGAAGTTAGTTCGTCGAAGAAGGTCGAAAACCCGGTTTGATTCCCACAACTTTGAAAATTTGACCTTTGTGGCCTTTAAAGGTCAAAGGTCAAGGATTATGACCTTTGGTGCAAAACTTCCTCTGGAACATTCCAGGAACAATATAACGTCATATAGGCTATATGGCATTTCGCACTCCTCGGATTATCCATACTTTGATGAAATCAGCGTAACACAAACTTGAAGGGGGCGCCACGGGCAAGGTTTTCGAGATAGAGCAAAATGGTTTCAACACTTTAGATGGGGAATGAACTCAAGATTATACATAAAAATATTGTCAAAGTTTGGGTGGTCATCTGATTTTTATGTCAAGATTCGAAATTTTCTAAGTTCATGGCCTTGTGACCTTGACCTTGGGACTAAAATGAAAAATCGTGCTCCGTGGGGCTATGCAGGTGCCATTGGGCTAACCAAATACCGATGCCCCTGCCAGATTCGACAAACCCCTTGGGAGAAGATGGATTTTTATGTCAAAATCGCAATTTTCTAAGTTTGTGACCTTGACCTTAGGACAAAAATGAAAAAAAAAAATCGAGCTCCGTGGGGCTATGCAGGTGCCATTGGGCTAACCAAATACCAAAACCCCTGCCAGATTCGACAAACCCCTAGGAGAAGATGCAAATTGAAATCGGCTACCCCCTAAAAACACAAATCGCAATTTTCTAAGTTTGTGAGCTTGACCTTGGGATGAAAATGAAAAATCAAGCTCTGTGGGGCTATGCAGGTGCCATTGGGCTAACCAAATACTGAAACCCTGGCCAGATTCGACACACCCCTCGGAGAAGAAATTTTTTTATGTCAAAATCGCAATTTTCTAAGTTCGTGACCTTGTGACCTTGACCTTGGGACAAAAATGAAAAAAAATTCAAGCTGCGTGGGGCTATGCAGGTGCCATTGGGCTAACCAAATACTGAAACCCGTCAGATTTGACAAAACCCCAAGGAGAAGATGCAAATTGAAATTGGCTACCCCCTAAAAACACATGTTTTTTGGGCGTGGCTCCGCCAATAATGGGTACAACATGCCCATTTTCAGGAAAACAACGAGATCATGATATAAACCTCCCACCAAAATTTCATCAGGATCGGATGAAAACCCATGAAGCTATGCTCGAGACAGACAGACACACAACAATAACGAATATAATGGTCACTTATATTTTTCGTGAAAATATATATATATATATATATATATATATATATATATATATTCTCCATATCCA
>BROF01002859.1:13277-24175 GCA_024346535.1 Eptatretus burgeri
CCCCCCCACCTTATCATAGCAATTGTAAATTAGCTCAGGTGTAACCAATCATCTTCAAAATCACACACTATGTTAATTGGCCTCCACCTTTGTTAAATTGCCGTGGTTCTGATTATCCAGACTAAAATCAGCTGTTCCTGTAGGTTTCCTCGACTGGTAGTGAATTTCACAGCAAAGACATAACCATGAACACCAAGGAGATTCCAAAAAAGCTCTGGGATAAAATTGTGGAAAGCCACAGATCAGGGGATGGGTATAAAAATATTTCAAAAGGCCTTAAATATCCCTTGGAGCACAGTCAAGATAATCATGAAGAAGTGGAAAGCGTACTGGACAGAACACCAGTACTGACGATCCATTCTTCAATCACAAAGTTGCTGACATTCTTCCCATCAAGACCGGTCCATTCTCTATGGAGGAACTGTAGAAATGCCTGAGAAAGCTCAAACGATCCAAGACTCCTGGCCCCGACAACATTCCAGCTGTTGTCTGGAAGAGCCCACTTTTTCATCAAGAGCTGCAAGACCTTTGCAACAAAAACTATAGAGGCAACAAACCAGCGACCTTCTCCAAATTTGCCATCATTCCACTGCCTAATAAAAGGCAACCTCTCTCTTCCATCGAATTAGAGGTATAACGTTGTCACTTCTAGCCTCAAAAATCTACAATTCTATGCTGCTTAATAGGATTACCACTCATCTCGATCGTATTGTCTGACGCAACCAGAATGGTTTCCGGAAAGGCAGATTTAAAACACCTCAGATTCTTGCCTTAAGGAGGATCATAGAAGAACTAGAGATCTCAAAGCAGAAAACAAACTTAGTATTTGTGGATTTCTCTAAGGCTTTTGACAGCATCAACAGGAAGGTCATGCTTCAAATTATTTTGAACTATGGCATCCGAGAAGAAACAGTGCAAGCAATTGCCATAATGTACAACAACCCCTCAAGCTATGTTCAACGTATGGATGACCCAACCAAGGAGTTTTTCACAACAGCAGGCATCTTCCAAGGGGACACCCTTGCTCCTTATCTTTTTGTTATAGTTGTGGATTACATTCTCAGGCAGTCAGTAGAGACCATGAAAGAGAAAGGAATTGACATCAAGCCAAAAAGATCAAATCGTGACAGAGATAAGCATCTCACAGACCTTGACTATGCAGATGACATCGCCTTCACAGTGACACTTTTGAAGGATGCTCAAGACCTTCTAATTTTTGTTGAGGATGCTTCAGCTCAGGTCGGTCTGTTTCTAAATGCCAAGAAAACAGAATACATGAAAGTAAATGAGGATGCTGATCATCTACCAATCTTCTCCAAGGATGGATCACAACTAAATGAAGTCAAAGACTTTAAGTACTGTGGGTCTTATGTAGCTGACTCCAAGAGGGGACTTCATATCTCGCAAAGGTCAAGCCTGGAGTGCATGTAACAGGCTGTAGTATACCTGGAAGTCTAACATTTCAAGATCTACCAAACTTGCATTATTTAGAGCTCACGTAGAGAATATACTCTGTTATGGATCAGAGACATGAACCATGAAGAAGGCCCTGCAGGGCCGGCTTGATGGCACATATACTCGGCTTCTTATGAGAGTTCAGAACATCAGATGGCAGGAACACAGAACAAAAGCAGAGATCTACGGAGACATACCACCCATTTCTACCATTGTAGCTCATCGCAGAACACGTTTTGCTGGTCACTGTTTCCGCGCCAAAGACCAAATTATATCTGACGTGATCTGCTTGAGATTGCCTTGCCCAACCAAAGAAAGAAGGCCACCGAACTACATCAACTGCGTAGCAAGGGATATCCAGAATGACATAGCGGACTTGCAGACACTGATGATGGACAAAGACTCATGGCGCGATATTGCGAACTCTATCTCGGATGCGTCCGCTGAGTAGTAGTAGTAGGAAAACGTATGGTACCACCAAGATCCTGCCTAGATCAGGCCGTCCCTGCAAACTGGATGACCAAGCAAGGAGGAGACTGATCAGAGAGGCCACCAAGAAGCCAATGGCAACTTTGAAAGAGCTGCATGCCATGATGGCAAAGACTGGTTACTGTGTGCATGTTACAACAATATCCCAAGGACTCCACAATTCTGACCTGGATGGTAGGGTGGCAAGAAGGAAGCCATTACTCAAAAAATCCCACATTGGATCCCATTTGAGGTATGCAAAAAACCACTCCAGAGGTTTGGAATCCATGTGGCAAAAAGTTTTGTGGTCTGACAAAACCAAAATGGAACTTTTTGGCCTAAATGCAAAACGTTATGTTTTGTGCAAACCCAACACAGCACATCACCCAAAGAACACAATCTCTACTTTGAAACATGGTGGTGACAGAATTATGTTACGGGGATGGTTCTCATTAGCAGGGACTGGGGCACTTGTCAGGATAGAAAGGAAAATGGATGGAGCAAAATACAGAAAAATCCTACAGGAAAATCGACTACTCTCTGCAAGAACGTTGAAATTGGGACAGAAGTTTAACTTTCAGCATGAGTTCCACGAGACTCGAAGCACACAGCCAAAGCTACATTGGGGTTGGTAAGGAACAAAAATATAAATGTCCTTGAGTGGCCCAGTCAGAACCCGGACCTAAATCCAATCAAAAATCTGTGAAATGATTTGAAGATTGCTGTCCATCAATGCTCGCTCCTCATGCAACTTGAATGAGCTTGAACAGTTTTGTCCAGAAGAATGGGAAAATATTGCACAATCAAGGTGTGCAAAGTTGGTAGAGACCTATCCCAACAGATTCACAGCTGTAATTGCTCTCAAAGGTGCTTCCACCAAATATAAACCAGGGGGTCGACACTTATCCAACAAAGATATTCTAGTTTTGTATTTTTAATTAATTTGTTGAAATTTGCGGAATTTGTTTTTCCCTTGGAAGTTGTGGGTTATGATTTGTGAATAAAGGTGGAAAATGTCTGATTTAAAGCAATTTCATTCCAGGTAATTACTCCTAATTACTTCCTTGATACGTCCTGTGAAAGTGCTCAGGGTAATTAGCACGTGCAGTGTGTTAACAAATTTTTGTAGCTGGTGACGTAATGCTTGATACGCCGGGTGTAAATGGATATGTCTATTAATTGAAATCATTCGAATACCATGCCTCTTGCAGCTGTCTGGACGTTGACTTGTTCGCTTGTCCGATCATCTCAGCCTCAGTGAACATGAATTGATGGTCTTGTCCGATGCTGTGCATTACGACCTAGGAGACGTTTTTTGGCTTCTGTGATGATCGGACCAGTGCACAGGATCAAAGCAACGGCTTTAATAATTGAATAATCCCAGAATGGAAAATGACAAAGAGTTCCGGTAATGCCAGATCTCCAAGATCTCGAAGCAACACCCACAACATCCTTCCCCTCCAATGCACATATGAATCACCATTTAAATGGATATAATCCCAGAAGCATGAAAACTACAACAAACAAAAGATAATAACATCAGCATCCAAATTAGCTTTGGAAATCAATCATCAATCATCACATAGTCTTTGAAACGCTCTGGACATCGAGTGATGCGAGAAGAGCGTCGGGAGTGTGGTGAAGTACAGTGCGTTGGAGTGTGCTGCTGTGTTTCTGGTGGGAAAGACTATGGTAGTGAAACGGTCTCCTCTTGTTGAAATTCCTCCAGTGGTGTAGCATCGGGTGAAGGAGCTTCATCCATGCTGCGGAGATGCCTATGGCTTTGCCGGTTCACATTCCCCTCTGGAGTGGTGATGATGTAGGCACGTGGTGTTTGGTGTTTAGCCGTAATGACTGCTGGTTCCCAGGTCTTGTTACGCTGTACATGAACGCTGTGCCCCAGTAATAATGGCATTAGCTCTTTAGCACCCTGGTTATAGAAATGTTTAGCACGTTGCTGTTGCTGCACCAACAAATGCTGAACATCAACTGGAACTTGTGGTTCTTGTGGTTCCAGAGCCCGGTCACTACACGGCAATTGATCTCTGAGCCTTCTGCTCATCAGCAGCTGTGCTGGAGAGTATTGAAGACCTGCCAGCTGTGTGTTCCAGAAGAATAGTAACATCAAATTGGTATCGTGGCCACCCTCGACAGCTTTTTTGAGCCCCTGCTTGATAGTCTGGACTGCGTGCTCAGATTGTCCATAAGATTGAGGATATGTAGGGCTGGAGGTCATAACATTCCTGGGCGAATTTCCTGAGCTCAGGACTGGCAAATAGCATGTTGTCCATAAATAATTCCTTGGGCATGCCATGTCTAGCGAACACGGACTTCAGAGCTTCAATGACGTGCTTTGCAGTGAGTTCACAAATGTTTATGACCTCACGATACTTAGAGAAATAATCCTCAATCAGGAGGAAATGCTTTCCGGCAAAATAGAAAATGTCCGCTCCCACTTTCTGCCATGGCCTCAGGTGGCAAAAGTGGCTCTTTAATGTGAGCTGGTCTGGAGTTGGCACACATTGAACACTTGGCAACCAGACTTTGTATGTCCGAGTTAATACTTGGCCAAAAGACCACTTGCCGTGCCCTGGCTTTACATTTCTCTTGCCCAAAATGGCCTTCATGTGTTTGCCGCAGAATGTCAGAGCGGTGTGTGGCAGGAATTACCAAACGCTCACCAACAAAAACCATGCCATTTGCCATGTGCAGCTCATCCCTGAGATGCCAGAAAGGTCTGATGGACACGGGAAGGTTGGTCTGGTGCATTAGCCAGCCATTCAGAATGTAGCCGGCCAGTAATTGTAAGTCGTCGTCATCCGCAGTGGCATCATGCAACAGGTCCAGCTTGTTCTGGCTGACTTGCAGATGCATCATTAGCTGATGCACCCTCAACTGCATGTCCTCGAAAATGGTGTCATACATCAGGACTGAGCCACTTGGTGCCCTTGACAAAGTTTCTGGAATGTACAGCAGCTTCCCAGGAACGTATTTTACAAACACGTCATAACGCATAAGTCGAAGTAGCATCAACTGAAGCCTTGGTGAAGCTCTGAACAATGGTTTCTTGACAATTGTCACTAGATGTTGATGGTCGGTCTGCACCTCAGTCTTGTATCCATAGACATAGTGGTGAAACCTCTTCAAGGCAAATATCACCCTTAACATGTGTTTCTCAATTTGGGCATAATACTGTTACGTTTGAGGGGGGGGGTATGCATTCAAAGGGTAATTAGGATGTTTAATTAGGTATGCCATGCTGTTCGAGTTTACCAGGATCTCGATGTAATAAGTAGCAATTCAGTGGTGATAAGTTGTCTAGTAAATGTTCATTTCTTCAAGGGGGGAAATGATAATTGTCACGTAATTAGATAGGGACACGGGATAGGGTAAGTGCGTCTGCGTAAACCCCTTTTTGGTATTCTCTGGAGACTGGCCGTGACGTCACAGGACAGTGCAGCGGATGGCTCCGCCCCGTGATCACGATTGGCAGAAGGCGACGGCGGTGGGCCAATAAACGGCTCGATTGGAAGTGACGAGGACAGGAGGATAAAAAGGTTCTGTTCGGGGTCGAAAAGGAAGAGGAAGAAGATCACAACCAAAAGATCGTGTTTTTTTTGGTGGGGAGGCTGTTGCGCGGGGAGCATCCTTGTTGTTGTGCTGATTCGATCGTGTTCTTGATCGTGTCTTGGAGCCTTGCTGAGCCTCGTGCCTCACCTTGGTTGGCTCTGGGGTTCTGCTGACTCGGAGTACGGGGTCGAACGGCGGGCGGACCTGCCTCCCTCTCCTGCTCGCAACTTGGCGCCAGAACTGGTTCCCTGGCGGCTGTGAGCGGACTTGGGCCAAGACCAGGAGGTCGACAGCACCACGGTTTCTCCTGCCCCCCTGACGAGAGCAAGGCCAGCTCGTCCGACGCCAATCCAGGGACAGTTGCGTCCACACCACGGTCCAGCCTGACCACCAGAAATAGCTACGTTTTGTGTGTGTGTGTGTGTGTGTGTGTGTGTGTGTGTGTGTGTGTGTGCTTGGCACCTTAGAGGGATTGAGAACTGTATATTCATTGGAATTGTCTGTGTTTTTCCCCACGCCCGATCCCACACCATCCCGTCGAATCGCCCCGGATCCCTCTTCTTGCCGAGTCTTGTTATTTCTGGTTAATAGTAAAAACAAATAAACATCATCAACTCAGTGAAAAGTGACTCGTGCCACCTTCCTCGTCCCGTTTGCGGTAGAGCAATTAGAACCGCCTTGTTTGGGTTATAAATAAATAAACCGCCTCCATCGTTTTAGCTCATTCTACGTTGGCGGGACTGTTCAAGTCCCGTGGACGTCACAATACTCTGCAGCAGTGGACAGTGAACATGAAGTATATGTGACTGGCCGGCCATCCTGCAGCAGACAGGATCCTAAGCCGGTTGATGATGGGTCAGCTTGCACAACAGATGGTCTTGATGGATCAAAGAAGTTGAGCACCGGCACAGACGATATGCCTTGTTTTAGCTAATGAAGGCTGCTGCCTGTTCTGGCTGCCATTGCCAATGTGAATCTTACTTCAGCAAATGCCAAAGCGGGGTTGTGATTACCGACATGTCAGGAATGAAATGCGATAAGTAGTTGATCACACCCAGCGCATGCTGTAACTCAGCCTTGCTTGTGGGCGTTGGTATATCCGCGATTGCTTGGACCTTTTCTGGGTCTACCTTTAAGCCATCAGCAGAGACAACGTGTCCCATAAACCTGACCTCTGATACCTTCCATTGTATCTTCTGGCGGTTCAATTTCATTCCACTAGCTCTGGCCTGGTCAAGGAGTTTCCTTACACTCTCATCGTGCTGAGCTTCATCAATGCCTGCGACGATCATATCATCAGCAATAAAGTGTACACCTTCAATATCTCCAAACGTACACTCATTCCTATTATGCAGCACCTCACTTGCGGAACAAAGGCCAAATTGAATCTGTTAAAACAATAACGCACAAATGGGGTATTGAAAGTACACTTCAAAGCGCTATCCGAATCAAGCACCACTTGCCAGAACGAATCTTTCTGGTCAAAGATTGAGAAAAACTTTTTACCTCCTCATTGGCTGATTACATCATCAGTGGTTGGCATCTGGTGATGCTAATGTTTTATTGCAGTATTTAGCTTAAGGGGGTCGAAGCACAACCTCAAAGACTTTTTTTTCGATGATAATCAAATTATGTACCCAATCTGTAAGAGCATCAACCCAGGATATTACGCCCCGAGCCACCATGTCAGAGTGTTTCTCTTTGAGGCGCGCATGTAAACTGTGGGGTACTCTCTATGGAGACTCTATAACTGGAGAAACTCCATCTTTTAATTGGATGTGATACAGGTGAACAAATCTGCCCAAATCTACAAACACATCTGTGTAATCAAGCATGACTTCACTTAGCTTGAGTGGTGTGCGGTGAGGACAAACAGAACATGCACTAACATAGGCCTTATTAGCACCTAGTTGAAGAAGATCCAGGGCAACACTTGCTTTTAACCCCAGAATCAGAGGTGCTGAGGTGTCAACAATGTATAACTCAAAATTCCCCTCTTTGTTGCCTGTTTGCAAAGTAAGTCAGTCTTGCCTTTATGAGTCACCTTTGTGGTCCATATCCAGTCAAAGCCACAGAAGATTCCTGGACCTCTGGCTTCGTCAGGAACTTGTTGAAAAGGGACAAAGGAATAACACATCTGTGCACCAGTATCCAGTTTGACCTTCATTTTAGCTGCTTCTATTGATATGCATCCATAGAAGTTCTCACCGGGTGCTACCGAATCAAGGCCATCAATGCACAGTCGATCTATTTTGTTGACCGAATTGCCCATCTCTTGTGTGTCCATGTGAAGAGTGTGGACAGACTGCCTGGGTTTGGCTCTACATGCTCTTTGAAAAGGACCCTTCCATCCACATTTGTTACTTTCTCTGCCAATGGCAGGGCAGTCATGGTCCCTTCCCCACTGGTGTCCACATCTAGGGCAAACACCCTGTTGATCCATAGCACGATTGGCATTATCACAGGATTCCCTACCACGAGCATTGTGGCGAGTAAACACCGTGTCATTATCGCAAGCACCACGTTCTACAAACCTTACGGCTTTTCCGTGCAGCTCATTTACCTCCAGCGGCACCTTGCACATTAACTGTATTTGTGTGCGGCTTGCCTCGGCGGCTCGACAGATAGCCACAGCTTTGGCAAGGTCCAGGTTCTTTTCACGTAAAAGATGCTCTTTGATCCGCAGATTGGACATTCCGAAAACAATGTTATCCCGAATCATGTTATCCACCTTGACAAACTCACATGATCTGGCCAATGTTCGTAGATCCATCAGGTAATGGCTAAATGACTGCCCATCCTGCTGGTTGGTCTCCGAGAAAAGGTGCTGTTCATACACCAGGTTCTTCCGAGGGTTGCAGTAATCATTGAACTGTTATTAATCACCTTTGACAGTGCCTTACTGTCTGACACGGGGTCAAACACAAACGTGTTGTAAACCTCAATTGCCTCCGCTCCAGGACAGTGAAGCAAAATGGTGACTTTCTGACTCTCTGCTGCAGAGGCTTGCCCTGACACCTCCAAAAACAGCTCAAATTGCTGGGACCAGTGGTGCCAGTTCTCACTGAGATTCATGGCATCCAAAGAGAGGTATGGTGGTGGCTTGAACAGTTCCATAGTTATGTGAAATCAATCTTTACAGCCACTGCTGCCACCATGTAATGATCGGACCAGCACACAGGATCAAAGCAACGGCCTTAATAATTAAACAAGGAAAAGAGCAATCAGAGATTGCAAACCCTTGCCAGGACTTCTTTTGAGTGGTGTATTTTTATAGGTTTTATAGTAAATCCAATATGGCTGCCAAACCATGAGACCTATGATGTCATGTGTGACCCTTTTGTTCCTCATGGACAGGCGGTCATACATGTAAAGTTTCGCCTCGATCTTTTCAGCCATTTCAGAGGAGGTTTTTGAAGGTTTTCAAAAAAAAAATAACAATATGGCTGCCGAATCACGTGACCGATGAGATCATTATTTTTTTTTTCTGTGGACCATTTTATCCCAAGATGACCCTCAAAATTTTCATTCTGATCGGATATGACGTTCTACATCTGAAATGATGTCACAACGAGGGCTCTTATGATGTAATAAAAATCACTTATTCCCCATGAGGATGACTTGCTATGTGCCAAGTTTCAATTTTTTCCTTGGTGTGGTTTCAGAGATACAGAGGTCCAACGTTTTTTCGTTTTTCCAATATGGCTGCCACAACATGTGACCTATGACGTCATAATCATTAAAACATTCTACATGAGTAGTCGCTCCAATGGTGAAAATTTCATCTCAATCAGACAAGCAGTTGTGGAGAAAAACACGAAAGTTCTGTGCAGACAAACAAACAGACAAACGGACCCAAACGCAATACCCTCTCTGAATCCTTGCGAGGGTAATAATCCCAGAAGGGAAAATGACAAGGAGTTCCCGTAAAGCTAGAACTGCAGGTTCTCGTAGCAACACCGACAACAGCTTCCATTTTTTGGAAGCCAAAAAAGAAGAAAGGAACTTTCTACGAAAGTTGTTCCGTTCAAATGGTTGCCCGAACAGTATTGTAAACAAGTGCATACGGAGGAGGGCAAACGGCGAGTCTACACAACCCAAACCAAAGTTCTGGTGTGCCCTTCCCTGCATGACTAACGTATCAAAAGCTTCCGCTCGCCTGTTTGTCCCGTTTGAAGATGGCATCGCACATAGACCTGAAGCTCCCATTAAATGCAAGATCATGCAACCAATAGACTGATTGAATCAGGACAAATCATCTGTCATTAATAAGATAAATTTCAACAACGGCACAGCCCATGACATTGGAGAGACTAAAAACAAGGCCACACAAACACCAGTTAGCCGTACGTAGAAAGGATCCACTCTTCCATGCTGCAATGCACAGCATCAAAGAGAGGGGGAGGGGAGATAGGAGGGAGGGAGGGGGGAGAGGGGGGAGAGGAGGGAGGGAGGGGAGGGGGAGAGGAGGGAGGGGAGGGGGAGAGGAGAGAGGGGAGAGGAGGGAGGAGGGAGGGGAGGGGGAGAGAGGAGGTAGGGGAGGGGAGAGAGAGGAGGGAGGGGAGTGGAGAGAGAGGAGGGAGGGGAGGGGGAGAGAGGTCGAGAAGAGAGAGGGATGGGAGGGAGAGGAAAAGAAAAAGAGGGGTAGGGTTGGGAAGGAAAGGGGTGAGGGATTCCGGCAGATGTGACGCCCAGTTTGTCGTCCATCCGAGAGATGACACACACGTTGATGAATCATCCTGCCTGTGAAACACCGGGATGACAGTTTATAGCTGGGTCGGGATTCTAATCCACGTTACACAGAGTGAACATGTGTACCTCTCGGCTTTGCTGCCATGGTGTGGCGATTCATTATTTCATCACTGAAAATATTTTTTCTCATTGCAATCATATAATTTATTTTGCCTTCCCACCTTCAGTGTCAACCCGTGGTATCACCATTGAAACTTGAAGAACAAGTGCCGAGTGGCTTCACCAAGCACTCCACGAAACGGTTGAAGAAACTTTTAAAAGCGAAATGTTTAATTTTTATTTGTATTTATCTATGCCGAAGTGACGAGTCATACAATGGAAGATAAGACGAAATTTTTACTGAAATTTAAGCAGTTCAAGTCCAGTGAATAACCTGAAATGGTACAAAGCTAAGTGGTAAACTGCCAGAGGTTAAAAAAAACAAAACCTTTTGATTACCAAAAACTGAAAAATAATGTAAATTTCAGAGTTGTTCAAAAAGGCCCTTTTCAGGGAACAAGTTATGGGTTAAGGCCTGGTCACACATTGACGTTTTAGCCAGCGATGGCAACGTATTAAAATGTATGTAAAACGCTGGCTTACGTTGAACTTTTGATGTTTTTTTTTAAGATTCGGACGTATTCATAGCGACTTGGTCTTATGTATAACGCATT
>BROF01002859.1:34631-37131 GCA_024346535.1 Eptatretus burgeri
ACATACACACATACACACATACACACATACACACACACACACACACACACACACAATATCCATGTGCATTCGCTCCAATATATATATACTGTATATATGTTACAACATTAAATTTAACATAGTTAAGATGACCCACTTTATGATAAAAGGCACAGCCAAACAACAAATCAAACTAAACTCGACTCCACCAGTTTGTAACAATGAGGAAAGAGCAGACGTTTCCTTCGGTGATGTTTAATTCATGATCCAATAACTTCCTCAAGCCAAAAACTCATTCCACCACATATCCCTCTTTATATCTAATCCACAACTTGTTTCCAGCCACGTGCCGAAGCATTGGAGTTTTAGTGTGTCAAAGAGAAAGCCACGCCATCATCATTGGGGTTCTGTTCTTTCTTCACAAGGGATGTGATATGGTATTAAATATATGTGCACACAAGGAACTTTGTAAGCATGATCGATTGAGTCAGCAATTCCATAACCAGTGAAACAATAGACATTGCAACACAAAATAATCTGCAAATAAATGTGTCAATAATGGGAATGTGCAAAGGGGAAAGGATAAAAAAAACTGGAAGTAGACAACACCAACGTGGCATGCATACACTGCCACAAAACTTGACCACACGACTCCACACCAAGGAGCCACTTTACCATGCAAGACAGGTAACCTCCACAACCCTCATCCTCCACAACACCACACACCCTCGTTCACAATCTGCACTGGCTAGGCTGTAACTCATGCAACCAACCTCCACACTACGGAGACAACCCAGAAAGGAGGACCTGGAAGTATGTGAGCAGGAAAATGGTTGGTTAACTGCTCATGTACATCCATATAACAACATCAATCATGCCAGTTATGAAGTAGGAAGGAGCAGAGCCCCAGTGATAATGGTTTGGCTTTACCCTGGCACCCTATAACGATTATGTTTCAGCACGTGACCAGAAATGAATGGCGAATCGGATATAAAAATGGCTGCGGGCAGCAACTGGTGTTTTGGGCTGAATGAAGTTTGTGCACCACAAATGAAATGTTGCTTGATGTTGGTCTGCTCTTTCTAAGCATCAAATTTGTAAAGTGCTTTAGTTACATTTATTGGTTGGCCATGCCTTCTCCACTAAAAATAAAAATGCCAAAAAATGATAAATTATAAATATATATATATATATATATATGTATATACATATATGTATTATATATAATATATCTATAATATTATCGATATATTTATATATATATATATATATATATATATATATATATATATATATATATATATATACATATTGATGTCAAAGTTCATAGCGAAACAAAGAATAATAAAAAGGATGGGCCAGGTAAATGTATAGTTGTGAAGTGAATGCCCATTTATAAACTACCATAGAAATGCAAATTAAAAATCAAAAGTAACAGTTTTGTCAACATAAGTCATTGATGTTAACGTTGGTCATTGATCACTTCACGTTCACACACAAGCATTTGCACTACTTGTTACGATTGTCTTTCATTTATTTTTCAAACATCTTCATGCAAAATGTTTTCACGATGGTTTATCAATCATTCATTTCTTCCTCGCTGTAAACTATATTGTTTCCTGAGCATCTATTGTGTGGCTTCAATCAGTCGCCTTTCGATCAGTGACCAGATCTCAAAGAAAAAAGGGCTTTGAAACTATGAAGATTTATGCATTTAAATAATCTTTGAGGTTTAATATTTTGAAATATGTGTAAGATGGCTACTCGAGTTTGTTAACATCACATTATGTACATACAGACCACCTGCATCATGGGAATCGGCATCACAAATGAAATACATCAAAATACTGACAATATAGGACAAATGGAACCAATGGAAAGCAGGAAATGGGATGTGGTACACTTCAGTACACAACAGGACGATCCGGTAAAATACGGGACCGCGGATCACAGGGTTTTCAATCCACCATGAGGTTCTGCACCCGCAAGCTCAAAACCACATCGACACATGCACGTTTACGTGGGCCGAACATCTCGACTTGAAAAACCACTTGATTGGAGAGTTTTCGCAGGTAAATTAAATTGCATCTTCGACACACGTGCCCTCCCTCGACAGCATGCCGCATATTATCCTGAATGAATTCAATTGATCTGATGGCCCACTGTACACTTGTGGAATATTAATACAATAAAGATGATTCTCGGTATTAATTTCTAAATTGCTGCAGAAAGAGTGGAAAACTCACTTAATATCCTTTACATTGTTCATTGACTTTTACGGTGTGGCACATGTACAGTTTATTACCCTTTCCTTGACAAGCGACCCTCCAGGCATTATAGCGGAGATGTTGGAGTGCACTCTCGCACCAAACACTCCCCCATTCGGAATTTTCATGCTCCCTTCCTCTATCCCTGATCCTTTCTGTGCATACGTGGACAATTCTATCTTTGTGTGGACAATTCTATCTTTGTGTGCATTGTTACATGTGACTTGTAGTGAATGCAATCCTCATCCACTGTG
>BROF01002859.1:42131-44953 GCA_024346535.1 Eptatretus burgeri
TATTGCAAGATCTCTACCGGATAATGTTCTGTCACGTAAAGACTGCACTGTGAGGGATTTAACATCCCTTCTTTTAATTATAGAGTTTGAGCTTTCTTCCTTAACCGCTTCTATAATAAACAGTAGCAGTTTCTGTATATCCTCCTTCGTCTTTCAGAGAACTCCCGCAGAACCATGAAGTCGAAGCTGCAATCTACTGCATGGAGTAACTCTCACTGACCCAAACTTTGGTTTCTATATGCTCGTCAGTCGTCACCTGATATTACTTTCCTAAGAGCCACAGTATTCATCACACTACAGTGATATCACCACTGATACTTTTATTGTCCTGCATTAATTTGCGGCACTTCCTGATTGCTTGCATAAAAAGCAGTCACATTGTCCTTGATCAACACCTCAATGAATATTTCATTTTTACACATGCGATGCAATTCTATCACGTCTTTATATCCCGTTTTCCTGAGTTTCCAGAATTATTTGCAATACATATTTATTACATTTATGAACTAGAATGGCAGTCGGTCGAGCGCATACCTCCATCAGGCTGAAGAGTTTACATTTTGTATCCCAGTGATAGGCCAGGTTTGCGTCCAAACCTGAACGGAAATCTAATTGGCTTGATCTTGTCACCTTCCCAACTCGTACACCAAGTTTTGTCAAAACTCATCCACAACTTTTTGTGATATCGTGATACGTATCGATTTTGGCCCAATCTCTCAATGGTGACAAATCACTTTTAAAATTCTAGTATCCGGTTCCAGATCCAGATCTTCACCAAAATTGTATCAAAAATCCAGATCTTCACCAAAATCACCACTTCGTCCTTGTCACACACCTAACCTCTCCACCAAGTTTTGTCCAAATCCGTCCATACATATTTGAGATATCCTGCTCACGGCCAGATAGACAGGGGTGAAAACATATCCCCTGTCCGCCTTTGTTGACGGAGGTAATAAATGTAAAACTAAGAAGCAGCACAATTGTGAATGTTCGATCAACACTGTATGTCACTTGTTTGTACCAGAGTTTTTGTACCAATATGAGTATTTTATACCTCTAGTGTGACGTGTTAATATGTATGCGCTGTTTTCGTACAATATGTATAGTAATTTTTTTAAAAGACAACATCACACAAAGCGAATCGTAAATTCTCATCGTGCGACCAAGAAATCCATATGGGTGAAATCTCAGGTTGGTTATACACACCGAGGAAGCAACTTCATGTTGAAGCAAATAATTCACCTGAGGAAACCACTGAGATACCCTACACAATGTGCAAACCCATGTATTATACTTGTCATCACAATGATGAAAAGGAAAGCTTATCGGAACGCTGCGGGTATACGAGTCTGTCACGAATCATTGCTCTTGGCGCTGTCAGTTATCATTGTTATATCAGCTTTTATTATAGATTTTGGTATTGCATTATTAGTAGTAGCAGTAGTAGAGTGTATTTATTTATTTTTTGTCATTACTATTCCCATGAGCACAATTCACTGGTGCTGGAATGGCACTCCGTGGAAGGCGCAGATTGCTCTGGGGCTGTGTGCGTACGGAAGAGTACGAGGAACGATCTGTTGAGGGTGGAGCGGGTGGTGGAGAGAAGAGGGATCTGTACGTTTCCTTAGTACAACAGAACGAGTGTGGTGAGAGTCGCAAAGGGAAAGATCTAGGGACCACTGGTTTTCCCAATGCACATGACCTTGGAGGTCCTGTCCGGCGCCTCTACTGAGCGTCAGTTGGAGTGTCCCAAGTTGAGCCCGCGGGCAGCCCGACGTTTCTCAGGTTTCGCAGGTAGGGACGGGTGGGAGGTGGTAAAGTATGTCAACGCTATATGTTGATGATATAATGGCATTTGGCCTGGAGCCGCCGACGAGTATTAAAGATGTCTATCCGTCCAAAGCCTCAAGTCCACACTCCAAAAAGAGCCGCTGAGCTATTGTGCCCGCGGCTCGGGTACCCAAGCTGGACTCGGACGGACGACTGTGCACGAGTTCCACGAGCGATGGTTGCCGCTCGCCATGGACCCTTAAGAGCTGATTCTTCATGACAGGAATGGCGTGATAGTGCTCGTAAAAAAAAAAAAAAAAAAACACGCACCAAAATGAAAAGGGCTTGCGCGCACGGGCCGCACGGTGTGCGCTCTCACGCACAATCCGATTAGAGGCTCCGATACGCGACTAATGCCATCATTTTCCAATTAAACGTTTTCAAAGGTCGTCGGCCCGGCGCTCTGTACTTTATCAATGGGAAACACATGTCTCGCGGAGAATGCATTGCGCTTCGACGGGCTCGAGGGGAACTCGCGCCACAAGGTGCACGGTATGCATGAGAGGCACAAATAGGGACAGGCACAGTGCTGGTGAAAACTGCGGTGCCATTGCTTCTTGTCCTGATTCCTGACAATAAGAGGGACAGATCGGGTGACTATTAGCATCCATAACTGAAGTGAGTCTGGGTTGATCTTGGATCACAACAAATGGCCTAAATATATGATGTGCTGATGAAGCTGCATCCCAGTTTGAATCGAGAAGGTTGCGGCAAGGTGCACAAGCAGGGAAACAACGGTGCATCCCTCCCCTTCCACCAGTGTAACCTCCTTATGTCCTGGTTATATGTTCTATAATCTGATGGTTCGCACCAGAGGGCTCTATGGCTGATTGTTAAGCAGTCAATTTCAGATTTAAAATGTTTAGTATATCAAACAAAGGAACGAGGAAGACACCGGCGTATGGGGATTGTGAGGGGATATTGTCCCTCCTTTTTGCGAGGTGCATCAAATTTTCACAAGAAAATGTCGGTGTGTGTGTGTGTGTGTGTGT
>BROF01002859.1:61933-83537 GCA_024346535.1 Eptatretus burgeri
TCTCTCTCTCTCTCTCTCTCACACACACACACAAGATTAGATATAGCCCTAGGAGAGAGAAATCAGGTGAGGGTAAATGACCTCTCAATACTTGGTGCGGTTGGCACACCAATGCAACCCAGAACGCTTAGGGCAGCGTTTCTCAACCTTTGATGCCCCCCTACCGAGTCGCTTAACATTCGTGGTCACATGCCCTTCAATAAAAGATGCAGATTTCGTTTTATGAAATTTATTTACTCAGTCTTAAAAGATAAATCAAAGTAAACATTTTTCTAAGCAATACAATCAATGAGACACTTGCTGTTGGGCTTGTCTGACGAGGCCTCTTATGTCCGGCTCCGTCTTGGACAAAGCAAGGCGAATATCGTTCCCAACGTCAAGACGGTTTCTGGATTTCGTTTTAATGGTCGCAAGGTCAGAAAATCCAGATTCGCAAAGATATGTTGTGGCGAATTGAATGAGCATTACGGATGCCTTCTTGCTGAGTAGTGGATACGCATCCTGAACAGACAACCAGAAGGTGGAGTGGTCTTCTTTGTTACTGAAGACCAGCTTCATTGCTTTTGAAACCTTCAACTCTGCCAGCTCCTCTGCTTCGTCTTCAGTAGGTTCAATTTTGGCGTTAAACGGGTCTTTGTGCCACGGAACATCCAACGGTGCATCGTTGAAATACGATTTGAACTCAGCGGAGAGATTGTCGAGATGTCTGGTGATGCAATCTTTGATGCGACGGGAAGCTCAATCCTCTGCGTCTGCAGGTGTTCGTCCAAGAAAGGAAACGAGGCAGTGGACCCGGCCTTGATTCGTGCCTGCCAGACTTCCATTCTCGCAGACAGTCCGGCAAGCTTGTCTTGAACGTCACTGAATGTCACATCACGGCCTTGCAAGGACTGGTTCATTTCGTTGAGTCGGCCGAATATATCGGCCAGGTAGGCGAGCATCATGATGAACTCTGCATTGCTGAAGTGGACATGGAGGTTGTATTCGTCGTCTCGCAGCAAGATTTCCACCTCAACCTGGAGTTTATACAGCTGAGAGAGGCATTTCCCCCTTGATAGCCAATGGACTTTGGTGTGGAACAGAAGTCCAACATGTTCCGCTCCCATTTTGTTGGCCAGGAGTTGGAAGAGCCGATGATTTTGGGCCTTCGCACGAATGAAGTTGATCACTTTGACCGTGACATCCATGACTTCCAGCAAACGAGGCGGAAGAGTCTTTGACGCAAGAGCGTATCGGTGTAGCCAACAGTGGGAGGACGTCACATGGGGCCATTCGTTCTTCACAAGCGTGACGAACCC
The DNA here is from genome assembly GCA_024346535.1 of Eptatretus burgeri. Taxonomy (NCBI): domain Eukaryota; kingdom Metazoa; phylum Chordata; class Myxini; order Myxiniformes; family Myxinidae; genus Eptatretus; species Eptatretus burgeri. Next base: position 63,232 of record BROF01002859.1, read on the forward strand.
TCCTCTGACGCCGACCATAGCTGGGGCACCATCAGTACAAATGTGCTTGAAATTCTGCCAACCGAGTCCATTAGCTTCAAAAAAAAAAAGAGTCCACAATAGCTTTGATATCTGCCGCTGTCGTTGTGGTTGGTAGGGTATTGCAGAACAAGAACTCTTCCTTCATCTTTCCCTTTCTCTCGTAGTGAGCGAAGGCGATCAACTGGCTCTCCAGGGCGGTGTCGGTAGACTCGTCTAACTGAAGGCTAGCCTGGGGCGTGCTTTGTTTGATTTCGGAGCAAACTTAACGGCACACATCAGCGGCCATTTCGTCAATCCATCATCGGATCGTGTCATTAGAGAGCGAAACTTGCTGGATCTTCTTTTTCGCCTCTGGTCCGATCATCAATTCCACTATTTTCTCTGCACATGGCTTGATAAGGTCCTCAGCAATAGTGTGCGGCTTCTTGCACTTCGCAATTCGGTATGCCACTTCGTAGCTGGATTGAAGAGCAGGTTTTTCTTCTGGCCGGAATCCAAATTTGGGAAGTGTCGCTTCACGGTCATATCGTGATCGTTTCGCAGACAGAGCGTCAATATTATCTTCCTTCCTTCCGGGATGCATCTTGTCGCGATGGTTTGAAAGTTTGGAAGGACGTAGTGACGCATTTGACATCACGACCGAGCAGTGCAGACATTGCGCGCAGTCCACGCCATCTCGACTGACATTCGTGAATCCAAACTTGACATAGCTGTCATTCCATTTTCGAACCTTCGACATCTGAGAAAAAAAAATTGAAAAAAAACAAAATTCTAACGTTTTTATAAACATTTGTTTACTATGAATGCTCTGTGGGCTCCGCCTTCTCTTTTAAAATCATGATTAAACTCATCTACCCTTTCTACTTTGACACTATGACCAGAGACTCGTCACCTTAATTGTACATTACAAGCTTCTGCATTCTGAATCGCAGTTTTTCGGCGTCCGCTCATGGCCCCCTGGTCGAAAGCCGATGGCCCCCTTGGGGGCCACGGCCCCCCGTTGAGAAACGCTGGCTTAGGGAGAGGTAGGTGGGAGGAATACTGGGTGTGTCTAGAGTGTGGGAGTGTGAGGTGTGATGCAGTGTGAACATGGGTGTGCAGCGTTGTGAAAGAGAAAAATGTGAATGTGAGTCAGTTTGTTCACTCCTTCAGGTTCTGCCTATAAAGGAACAGTTGGGCCTCGCCCATGTTATGTGTCCACAGTAAACGAGATAGAGAGAAAGAAAGATGGCAGAAAAAGATGCGTAAGAAGAAAGTCCCTATCTACTGTGAAAATATCTGTAAGTGTAAATGTCTGTATCTATTGAGGATCGCTCAAAAGGAGCAGCAGCACCTCACGGCAGTAGTGTGTGATCATCCCCCACCACCCCCCCCCACTTGGTCATGGGGACTCACGCCGCCTTTCGCTCTGCACCAACCAGCTCACTGACTGCCTGCTTACCGATCCCCTCTGGCTTCGCGTTCCTTCAGCAGCAGTGCCGACAGCTCCGAACACGAAGGCGAGCAGCAGCAGTGACAGTGAGCAGGGTGCACCAGATGAACTCGAGCAGACGAGCAGGCTGATGGACTGACCCATGAACAAGCTGACTGAAAGAGCGACTGACCCAAAAGAGAGCGAACTGACTCCTCTCTGCCCTTTTTATGGGCCCAGATGAAGGGAGGGGCTGAGAACCGGATCACGACAAGCTGCAGACAAAATCCTGCTCCTCTGTTGGGCCACAGCAGCCGTAGCCATGCTCTGCCATTCCTCGGAGCCAGAAAATGGACCAGTTACTCGCTATCCTTGACACATTTCGGAGCTCCGAGCTTCACATGGGGCTGCAGTGTTCGGATGCGTGTTCTGGCCCCAAATGTGTGCTGTTTCTTCATTCTATCACTTGCCAAACTCGCGCTCTGCGCGAAGTTTCTAAAGTGAGGGTTCATTATGACGTCAATATATCCAGTGTTCACAATGTGATTTATCGAATTTCTTTATATACAATGTTTCTTGTTACATTTTTTGTGTTAAATTCACCTTCTGAGGTAGTCAGCATGTGCAGAAGAGGGTTTTACATTGCAGACACTGTTTTCTCGGAGTGGCATTACGCCTCTCAGCGATGGTCTGTTGACGACAGACGTAATGATGTCAGCGAATGACCGATGATGTCATGACGTCATTACGCCTCTCAGCGGTGACGTCACATGTCGCCATGCAAACGAATGTAAAAATTAGAAAATCGCCAAAAATTCCCAAACCTGTCCGTCTGGCACGATCTCACATAGCCCATGATGTTCATTAGACCACAGAGCACCCGCATGCCGAAAGTGGCGACAATCCTTCCAGCAGTTACGGAGCACATACGTCATATTACGCGCAGACGTTGACAGAAATAATATATAGGATGGAATTGCAGCAAAATTCTCACGCAACCCAAAGGTACTTTCATAACCCGCATCACACGTCCGTGCCTCAGCCTTGAAACAGCTCAACCAGCATCTCCTCCGGGTCCCTTGATGTTTCAGTGCAGATTTGGCGACCATGGGACAGTTGCGATGGATAAAGAGCAGGGCGCCCTTGTCTTGGCATCCATAGTGAGAGATGGTGGCGATGCGGCATTGGTAGCGAGTGATGATCGCCACGTGGCGTCCATGGTGAGGGCCGAGTGACACGTGGCGATCACAGTGAAATGGGTGAATAAGTAGCGAGTTGGTGTGGGTTGTGGCGAGGATATTTTTTCCAGTTTTATGAAGTGGTTGTGTTAAGCGTGGTCAGGTTTGGTGAGCGGGATGAAGTCTGAGGTGAGGTGGCGGTTGGGAATTGGCACGAACACTCCAAAGGAACGATGTACTGTGCATTGTCGTCAGGAAGTGCTCGCAGCGCTCGCATGCTAAAAACGCCCGTAGCGTGTTTCTCAGTCTTAATTGTGCGGTGTGCGTGCTTGCTTGCGTTGTTCCTGTCACAGAAGGTAAAAGGTTAAAGGCTAAAGTGAGGATATAAGAGATATAAAAGGCCTAACTACAAGAGTTCTACGCAATGCATCTTTCCCCTTTTACCCACTAGACATATGGAAGGGACTAACAAAGACAGAAACGATTGAAATAACTGCCTTGGGATTGCTGTATGTTGTGTGCCATTTCCTTGGAGGCATGCAGTTTTACAGAACTGCAACAAAATATAGGAAAGCTGCCGATTCCTCCAGTAGATACCTGGCACTTCCGGGATGGGGGGGGGAATACCCAGCCCTGCCGGCTGGGTGAGCTTTTCCTTGCATTGATTTTGGGACTTGTTGGACATTGAAAAACTATAGAGTTATTGGGCTCATGGTGGTTACCTTTTGCCTCCGGGCCGATAGCAGCACTGCCTGAGCCACATCCCAAAATACACTTTATAGCGGCCTTGGTGGCCTCAAAACGGACGTCAAGGCCAACGTGTGGTAGTTTCAAACCTTGCCCAGATTCTGATTTATATACACTCAACATTTGGGGCCTCTGGGTGCTATGGTTCGGCCTCTAAAGAATAAGAAACAAACACATAAAACAAACACTTGAAAAAAATATTTACTATACATTTAAATATGCACAAGTTGGATCACCATGATCAAATCGGATTACTTAGACTTTCGTAAAGCGTCAAGAAGATTGTTAGCTAAGATTAAGTCATAAACAAGCAAAGCTATTAATAGATTAACACAGTGAAAGAGAGGGAAATACACCAGCGGCAACGTATAGAGCCACAACAGAAGGACACTTGGAGGAAGAATGGGCAAGGAGAAGAAACAAAGAAAAACATCTGAGCCCAGAAATGGGCATTTTACAGCTGTAGCAAAAATTAACTTGGGACTGCAGCATGGCAATGATGTGCCAAATGGCCTCCTAATTTCCTTGTTAAAGGTCATACAGGATTATATGACCACTCGTTAGACTCTGTATACTCCCATGAAGACAGTTCTGTTCTTGCATATGGCAGCTTGGCTGCCAGGTAGCTGCCATTTCTTGGAATCACAGCTGTGCCACTGATGCTATGCCCCTCTACGAATACGCTGGTACTCATTTTGCTGACCTCAGAAGGATAACAGTCCAAGTCAACCCCACCTGGTGTTAATTCAGCAGCCAACAGGGCTCAAACTCAAGACCCTAAGATCCTAACCAAGCCACCCTAACCACTAAGCCAACACCAGGTATGTGGAGACAGAACATTTTGCATATGAATTTCCATTCTGCATAATAAAAATAAATACAGTATTTCAATGCCATGGATTAGATTCCCAACAGAGCATTGACATTCAAACGCAGAAGTGCAGTCCAAGCTCTGCCACACTCCTTGCCAAAGGAAGCACCCTACATACAGCACTCGATCACCCAAAGTGCCGTTATTTCATGTTTTTACATCCATTTGATTTAGACATGAAAGTTTTTTTTTAATGTTGTCCGATTTTGATACTGACAGACCCCGACATTCATGGAGGATACGTTCATAAAAAAATGCCATGAATGTCTAATCCGCGAATGTCAGGGCATTGTTTAAATGGGAAAAGGGGGGAATAGGTTCCCGGCACTTCATGATTCATGAGGGGAAATCCAAAGTCCCGCAGAAAAACCGTGAATAAAACCGCGAATGTAGAAGCAGGTCACATTTTATGAACTGCGAATATGCAGAACCACGAATGTCGGGGTCTGACAGTATTGAAATGTTAATGAATATTTTCTATCGCAGCTTCAAATCCTCATCAAACTGTGTAATGGATGCCCAGATTGGGTGGATATGTGGCAGTCACCCAATATTGGTCAGAACCCTTGAGCAAATACAGGTGTGGCACAAAGGTTCCTAGTCACCATTACAGTGAAGCAACCAAAAATACGAACCGAGCTCTGGAGGAACTCAGGTCGAGTTTGAAATAGCAAAGGGCTTACTTTGTGTTCGCATTCTTGGTTGCTTTATACAACCTTCTCTGACAAAACGGGCTGAGCGGTGATTCAATTATATGTGCATATATTGTCGCGTTGACAGGTCGGACTAACGTCTCCCATCACCCTGAGTGGTCTTTTGACGCTTGTGAATGACCAAATGATCTCCGAATTCACAGAGCATTATTTTAATAATTACTTCTGCCATTGAAGGTGGATGGAGGTTATGGTTGGGTCATCCTGGCTGTAGAATGACCCATGGTTGTGCAGGTTGGTGTTGCATGGGGCTGGTGTGGCATGGGACAGGAAGATGGTGATGAAGAGACGCGCTCGTTTTCTCTTGATGATCTTTCTTGCACGAGTCATAGAACACAGATATGTCCCATCTGCTGTACCGTTTCATCTCCACTCCCGCACGTATGTGTGGAAGCCACATTTAAGCTTTTACCGACCGCCATTCCAGCATGCGGCTGGTCTCTCTCATTGGCCGCCCGCTGCCTATAGGTGGTGCCATCTTCACACACATTATCTTCCACCCCACTACATCGCCAAAGTGTCCATGTGGCAAATGGCACTTGTTTGTCCCAGATTGAGCAGCAATAGCTGTCATGGGACTCAGTCTGGCATCCTCACCAATGACAGCTTGGCGTGCATCGTTCAACAGTATAAATCCATGAGGCTTCAAAATCACTAAGTGGATGGAGAAGCGATGTGTTGCCCTGACGAGCCCTCCAAAAAGGCCAAAACGAGCCAGGAGCTTCGCTTTTTATCTGCTTGGTGACAGCATTTGATCTTGGCATCTTTGCACTGCAGAAGGTCCTTCTGGGGCAGAATAGTATTGTCATGACATTTGTCCTGGTTGTAGAACTTCATTGATGATGTGTATATACATATAAATGCTTTATGCAGCTTCTTTGGCTGGAAGAGCATGGTGGTTAATTTATAAAAATCCGAGCCACCTTTTGCAATTGATTATGTGAGAGACAATTGGTTATTCCCTCCAATTTCGGGTGAGAGATGTGATTGGGTCTTGGTATTTATATGTTAACTGCTGTTGGCTTTGCATGTGGTATATGCTTGGGAGTCTTGGTGGTGTGAGTTTCTGTCTACGCTGTCGGTGATGACTTGCCAGCAAGGAATGAAACCGGCCGGTCTTCTAAGGGGAGCTGTAGCATTGGGATTCTCAGATACAGGTCGTGGAGAAAAAAAAATGGAAACACCAACGTAAAGTCACTTAATAGGGCATTGGGCCACGATGTGTGGCCAGTATGGTTTGTATGCATCGTGGCATAGAGTTCACCAGCATCTGGAATTCTGCAGGAGGGATGTGGCACCATTCTTCCACGAGAAAGTCAATCAACTCACATCTGTTTGATGGAGGTGGAAAATGCTGTCTCAGGTGTCATTCCAGAATATCCCATAAATGCTCAATTGGGATCAGATCTGTCAGATCTGGTGACTGAGAAGAACATGTCAAATGGATAATATCAGTGTCATGCTCATCAAACCAATGGGCGACCACACATGCTCTGTGGATGGGGGACATTGGGAGGGGGGGGTCTCCTCTTGCAGCCATAATTATCGGCAACCAGGCCTGTGCAGCATTTTTATACATGACCATAAGCATGCTGGGATGTTATATGCTTAATTAAGACACGGGCCACACCTGTATGGAAGCTGTTGCTTGGTGTCCTTCATTTACCGGTGTTTCCATTTTTTTGTCCACTACCTGCATGTGCTACTTGTGTATCGCTGCAGCTGTATTGAATATCTGCATTACTACTTGTGAATGTCTGTATTATCCTCTTTAATCACACTAGTTCTACATCGAATTTCTGTATTATCATAAACTCATTCCAAAAGGATTGTGTCATTCTGTGACAACTGGGTTATAGAGAATGCAGCACCGAGTAAACCAGAGAGATAAATACCTCTGTTTAACAATGTTACCCCATAATATATATCTTTATCTATATCTATATCTATATCTACATATACACACACAGTATGTGGTGGTCCTATCTTGTTTCCTCTTCCTACTTTAAGCCCGCTGGGTGAGCTCACCCATCAAGTTGGGTTTTCTTTTTTCGCGGACGACCTAAGCCATTGGTAAATGATGCGGCAGCAAACATTCCAAGGCGTTATTTCCCCAAAGCAAACGAGGCCGCTAGACCGAGTTTGTCCCGAGTGTAATTTGTACAGCGGGATGGCCCCCCGCGGGCCTCAAAAGGCCGCTTTGTTACGGATGGAAGTGAATTTGTGTAAGGTTAATAAGGTGGCCCGCTGTCATTATCAGGGCCATGGCACGGGCGCGTGGAGTATATTCCATTACATTTGTTTGGAAGACGGCGGAGCGAGTCTGCCTTTGAAATATTACACCAGTTGCGAACCTGATGAGCCTCTTAAGAAGGCACTTGCCATGCACTATGTAATAATAAGGCAGCGCAGGCTCTGTGGTGTATGCGTCGGCTACTTGTGAGACCCTGTGGTGTGTGAGTCGGCTCCTTCTGAGACCATGTCGTGTATGCTGGTTCCTTGTGAGACCCTGTGGTGCATGCATTGGCTCCTTGTGAGAGACCCCCCCCCCCCGATGCATATGGTGGCTCATAGTGAGACCCTGTGGTGTGCGTTGGCTCACAGTGAGACCTTATCTTGTGTGTTGGCTCCTTCTGAAGTCATCCCCCCCCCGGTGGCACATGTTGGCTCATAGTGAGAACCTGTGGTGTGCGTTGGCTCACAGTGAGACCTTGTCTTGTGCGTTGACTCCTTCTGAGGTCATGTCATGTGTATTAGCTCCTTGGGAGACCCTGTGGTGTGTGCACATAGGCCGGTCATGTGAATATTTTTTGACTGCATGAACCAGCTCATAGTGATTGATTTGCATCTTCATTGCTTTCACAGGTTACATGATTTCTCATGTGTGTGGGTGTGTGGGGGGGGGGTGAGTCGGGGAGGGGCCATGTGTCCGAGAAACCGTAGCCCTATAAAATATGACAATAATTTGAGAAGTGTCTGTTAATTTGGAAAAAAAATATTTTTTTGACAAGAATGTTGATCGCTTCCGTTTGTCTGTCTGCTCACCTTTAATAGTCCACAGATCACAATTTTAAACCAAGCTTCACGAAACTTCACCAAATGGTGGAGTTAGTGGTCTGACAGAATCCTATTTATTTTTTTAGGTCAAAAGGTCATCATAGGTCGAGGGTCAGAAACTTTTTCAGATTTCTAAAATCCTCAATTTTCATCCGATTGACTTGACATTTGAAGAGCATTTGCGCATCAGGCCAATTAATTCTACCAGCTATTATTTTTGAGGTCAATATAGGCCAAAAGGTGACAACATAGGCCTAATTTCTGAAATTGAGAGATAGGGCCAAGATAAATATTAACAGTTAGGATTATACCAGTATTATAATAGTGGTGCTCGGATTCATTTAATACAAGAATTCATTTAATTTGAACATTTGAGGGATTAATATGTTTATTATTGATATATTGATTATTGGTATGTTATTATTGATATGCTTGTATAATCAATAAAATACGTTTTGTGCGCACGTTTTGTTTTTCATTACTGTATACCTACTTTTGCAGCCTCCTGTATAATGATATTATATATATATATATATATATATATATATATATATATATATATATATATATATATATATATATATATATATATATATATATATATATATATATATATATATATATAATGATGTCTCAAAAAGTTGTGGATGCTTTGGTTAGGTGACAAGAACAAGCGGAGAAGATTTTTGTTCAGATCCAGCCAATCAGTGGGATACAAAACATAAACTGTTCAGCCTGGCAGAGGTATGCGCTCTATTGAGTGCCATTCTACTTTGTTCTGTTTTTCCAAGTGTCGCTCCATGAGTGATTTTTCAGTTGTTTGTTTGTGTGCTTGTTTGTTTGCACTCCCGAACCACTGGGCGGAATGAGTTGAAAAATAGTAGGTTGTATACTCTGGGTGAGACCAGGAAGGTTTTTGACGACACACAAGCAAACTAGACACAGTAGGAGGTCATTCGGCCCATCATGTCTGGGCCACATTAACACCAGACCAATTATATCCATCAAAACGATGCAATTTAATTTGGGGAATGAGGAGAGGAATGTGGATGAGAGATTGTGGCATGGGATATCCCAAGTGTGGCTTGCTCAGGTGTGAAACCCTGTTTGACCCTTACTAATCATACTCGGGGATATCCTAAGGGTGTCAAAATAAAATGGGGGAATATATACATTTACGTTAAGAAGCAAAAAATATTTGTGTTTTGTTTTCTGTTTTCCAGGGGGTGGGGTGGGGGGGGGGTTTGGTTGGGTGAAAGCGATTCTTGGGTGAGAAACACACACCACTCCTTGAGGGACCCCCAGAGACACGACACTCCACATAGATGCACACAATCACCATCTATACATATAGGTACCAATCTCATTCTAATTTAAACATACTGTATCCATTGTTTCTGCTGTCACTACCTTTCCAGGGAGACTATTCCATGCATTAACTACTCCCTGAGTGGAAGACCTCTGCCTTATTACCATCTTGATTATCTTCTTCACTCTCTGGCTGGTGGTCCTATCACAATTTACTTTTCTGAATAATTATTCTGCACTTATTTTGTCTCCACCCTTCATTATCTTAAACATCTCGATCATATCTCCTCATAACCGCCTCCTTTCTAGTGTTTAAAGCCCTGTCTCCTTCAGCTGCTCCTCATAGCTGAGTCGAGCTGGGCCTGGAATCAATCCAGTAGCCCTGCGCTGAACCCTCTCTGTGGCAGCTACACTACATGACCAAAAGTATGCGAACACCCCTTCTAATTAGTGGATTCAGCGATTTCACCACACAAATTGCTGACAGGTGTATAAAATCAAGCACACAAACAGGCAATCTCCATAGACAAACATTGGCAGTGGAATGGGCCGTACTGAAGAGCTCAGTGACTTTCAACATGGCAACGCCATAGGATGCCACCTTTCCAACAAGTCAGTTCATCAAATTTCTACCCTGCTAGAGCTGCCCTTGTCAACTCTAAGTTCTGTTATTGTGAAGTGGAAACGTCTCAGAGCAACAACAGCTCAGCCATGAAGTGTGGGCCACACAAGCTCACAGAATGGGACCGCTGAGTACTGAAGCATGTAGCGTGGAAAAATCGTCTGTCGGCGGTTGCAGCACTCACTACCGAGTTTGAAACTGCCTCTGGAAGCAACGTCAGCACAAGCACTGTTCCTCGAGAGCTTCATGAATGGGGTTCCAAGGCCGAGCAGCCACACACAAACCTAAGATCACCATGCGCAAAGTCAAGCGTCGGCTGGAGTGGTGTAAAGCTCACCGCCATTGGACTCTAGAGCAGTGGAAATGCGTTCTCTCGAGTGATGAATCACGCTTCACCATCTGACAGTCCGGTGGACGAACATGGGTTGGTGGATGCCAGGAGAACGCTACCTGCCCGAATGCATAGTGCCAACTGTAAAGTTTGGTGGAGGAGGAATAATGGTCTGATGCTGTTTTTCATGGTTCGGGCTCGGCCCCTTAGTTCTAGTGAAGGGAAATATTAACACTACATCATACAATGACATTCAAGACGATTCTATGCTTCCAACTTTGTGGCAACAGTTTGGGGAAGATCCTTTCCTTTTTCAGCATGACAATGCGCCCGTGCATAAAGTGAGGTCCTTACAGAAATGGCTTGTTTAGATCGGTGTGAATGAACTTGACTGGACTGCACAGAGTCCTAACCTCAACCCCATCGAATACCTTTGGGATGAATTGGAACGCCGACTGCAAGCCAGACTGAATCGCCCAACATCAGTGCCTGACCTCACTCATGCTCTTGTGGCTGCAATGAAGCAAATCCCTGCAGCAATGTTCCAACATCTAGTGGAAAGCCTTCACACAAGAGTGGAGGCTGGTATAGCAGCAAAGGGGGGGGACCAATTCCATATTAATGTCCATGATTTGGGAATGAGATGTTGGACGAGTAGGTGTCCATGTACTTTTGGCCATGTAATATATTGTTATGTTTGTAGGGGTAGATGGAAGAATCTAATTGGGAATATAGCATTGTGTGGAGTTGCTATCTCGATGTGGTAAGTAAGGAACCTGTGAGCTAAAGTGATATGTGTCACCACACGCAGGGCCGGATTAAGGTCTTCGTAGGCCAAGGCCCTTGAGATTTCGGAGGCCAAATTCAAGAGTGACCAAAACGACGATTTTGAACATGAAATTTAATCGGAACAGACTGCGGTAAATGGTGATTTGTCCGACTTTCAAATATACAAGTGCCTGTAAAATCCAATTCGGCTTCGAAATTGAGAAACGAACGATACAGAAAACAAATTCGGAGGAATGTCTGAATATTCAATGTCCACCCTGCTGAAACACCTTCTTTCGTGCCTTTTGGTTGACAAACAACGCAATCACTTCGGAGAAATCGATTTGCTTCATCAGCTCAGATTCAACACAAAGCAGAGCGAGCGTGGACACGCGCACCTGCCCCACGGTCGACCGAAGACCATTTTTCACGAGCTTTAGTGTGCTGAAGGAGCGTTCACCCTCGCAGCTCGTAGCAAACATTGAACAATATATTCGGAGGGCAACAAAAATATTGGGGAATGTCTGTGTCAAATTGTTGTGAATAATGTACTTGAGCATGTCCGATGCATCGATGATCTTGGAGTATTTCGAGCAAAGTTCTATTTCCTGAGCTATGTCCATTTCAACGTCGGCAGGGTACGCTGAAACCAGTTTCTCTGCTCTGCAAGAGAGTGCATCATGGTCGAGGCTGTTGGCCGTGGGGATGAATCCAAAGAGATCCGTGATTTTCTGATAGCTCTCTCTTCTCCTATGGATTTCTGTCAGAAGGCGATAGAGTATGGAGAAGTACGTCTCAACTCTGAACTTCTCCCTGCCAGATTTTGGGGTTTCTTCTTCCTCGTCATTTTCATCGAAGACTTTCTTTCGCCTCTTGACCCGACGATTATCATCAGCGTAAATGATGGATGGACTCAACCATCTTTTTGGTGTGGTCCTGAAATGCATTGAATCTTTCATCATTTCGAAGCGACTCTATGTATTCATAGAGGGCATCATAATGCTGCTTCACCGCTCCGACATCTATTCCAGATTGTTGGAGACATCTGTTTACTCGATCAATGTTGCCAAGTAGATCAGACCAGACAGCACACATGATTGCTGTTTCGGTCAGTTCCATCTTCTCAGCCAATGCTTTGGCTTCCAGTCTCACTGACCAGAGTGTCTTTAGGGCACTCGGCTATCTTCATTAGCACCTTCTTTATGTCTTGTAGCTTGCGGAAAACGCTTTACAAGCGTCCACGCGAGCTGACCACCTCGTATCAGACTCGGACAAACATTTGAGTTTGATGGGACGTTCATCGAGTGACTTATTTAAAATGGCCCATCTTTGGGGAGATGCTGACATAAAGTTATACACGGCTTGAATAAGTCCAAAGTATTTGACGGCTTCCAAGCAACTCTCTGCGGCAGCAACTCCTACCAGATTCAAACTGTGCACAGCACATGGCACCCACTGAGCCAATGGATTAATTTTACAGACTCTTGCTTGTACGCCTGAATAGACACCGGACATGTTGCTTGCATTGTCGTATGACTGCCCTCGACAATCCATGAGATCAATCCCATTGGCTTCCAGTACATCTTGCAATTTTCCAAACATATATTCACCATCGTGATGCTCAATGACGACGTACTGTAGAAACCTTTCGACGGCGCTACCATCTTGCATCACATATCGAAATATTACCGTCAACTGATCGATATGCGAAACATCTGGCGTCGAATCGATGGAAACACCATAATATTTAGCATCTTTTATTTCTCGCACGATGGTAGATTTCACTTTTTCGGCCAGTAGTAGGATAAACTCATCGCATATTGTTGATGACAGGTACGATACACTTCCCTTTCCCTTGTTCCCATACACTTCAAGATGCTGGGCGAGAAATGGATCGAATTTTGAGACTAGTTCAAGCCAACTAAGATAGTTTCCATTGTTAGCGCAACCAAGCTGCTCGGTCGTGCCCTGGAACGGAAGCCCTCTTTCGGCGAGGAACGATATTACAGCGACAATTCGCTTCAGGACATTAGTCCAGTAAGCTTCCTCATGCAGGTACTGCTTTTCAAATGATGTGTGAATCCTGTCGGTCACCTTCATTTCGAGCGACTTTTTGATTGCGAGAATATGGGCAGTCCCACGCTCGTGCGATGCTAGCCGTGCAGAGGCATTCTTCCAATCATTGAATCCGATTCGAAAATTACTGTGATGGCTTTCGTGATCATCGCCGTCGGGACATAGGAGTTTGCACACGGAGCAGTAAAGTTTACCGTTTGATGGAGAAAACAGCATCCAGTCTCTGTTCACCGTTTCCCCGTTTGTGAGTTTCCGCTGAAAGTGTTCGCGCCGATAATACCGTGTTTTATCTGGATACACTCGGGCCGTATACGAAAAATCTGCGTTCCTATCTTGGCAGGGAGGATTCTGGATGAAATTATCTACGAGTTCTGCGGAAAGAGTCCATTCAGCAGGATCAGGATTGAAACTATGAGCCGGAGGAGATATATTGGTGTGATCGAAGTCGGAGTGAAGGAGGTTGTGCATTTTTAAGAGGAAGGAGTTGGCTTGCGCATTTTTGGGAGAGCCGTGATCAGAGTCAAGGCACGAGGCGCATTGTTTTGAGAGGTGAGAGCAGAGGTTGAGCGCATGCAGAGGAGGACGATACGGCCATTTAATTTGTGTTGAGGTGATTTGGCTCATGTGGTGAAGTAAGACGCTGGCCTATTGCTTTTGGTCGGGTCAATAAGGACAATCGGAGCACATGAAGATGTTGCACTGGGGCTTTGAGCCTTGATGTGGAGTGCTGCTCGCGGATTGCCTGGCGTGCGTTCGTCCCGCTACGAGAGAAGCGCCTTCATTCCAGTTCCACAAGGATCGGCTCTGGGCCAAGCTCAGTGCAGGAGTGGTTAAAAAGGAAGGTTTTTCTCTTCATTTTGTGTCCCCTTTGTCTGTATTTGAGTCTGTGTGGGGGGTTCCTCGACTGTAGAATTTATTTACTTTATTATTATTATTATTGTTGTTAACCTTCTGAATTATTGTCCATTGTAAATATTCATTTACTTTCATTAAATGTATTCCTTTTAAGACACTGTAGCCTTGTGCTGTCCTGTTGCAGCGTCACTGTGCTGTGCTCCTCCCCGTGCACCTCCTGGATGGATCGTCTCTTCCCCATTACGCCCTGTTAATCGTGCGCATTAATCTCCGAATGTCGGTTGTAGCCTTCAAGGGAGAAGCTTTGCCATTTATCCAGGTAGGGTTAAACCCCTTGGACATGACAGTATGTTCTCCCTGAGTTGTGATGACCAACACTGCACACAATATTCTAGATGTGGCCCTCACTAAATTCCTGTACAATGTTAACACCACCTCTTTTGATTTATCAATGATCCCCCTCCGAATCCAACCTGAAACGCTATTTTCTGACACTGAAGGAACGAAATCAAATGTGGAATTAAGAGCTAGGTTAGGTATAGAAAGCATTGGTGAGGTTATGTGTCGAGGTCGGTTGAGATGGTTTGGACATGTGGAGAGGATGTGGTCAGGTAATTGTGTGAGGAGGTGTATAAATATGAATGTGAATGCAAGGAGAGCGAGAAGCCGTCCGAGGAAAACATGGGATGTGTTGCTACGAGATGATGTAAGAGTGAAAGGCCTAACAAAAGGACTGGCAAGGGATCGTGCAGCCTGGAAAGCAGCCATTAGGTGAACCACATGCAAGCATGGAAACGGCCGCAAAACGATGATGATGACGATGATGATGACGATGACTATATAGCTGCCTGGCACTGTGCTGCCTGCTTACCTCCCGTATCTATCACCACCCCCAGATCCTTCTCCTGTGTGACACGCTTCAAAATGACCCCTTGCATCCTGTAATTTATATTTTCATTGTTCTATCCCATCCACAACACCTTACACTTGCTCAGGTTAAATTCCATCTGCCAATCTTTTGCCCAATCTATACAAGTATCAATACTTTCCTGAATCTGATCACCACCCCCTCTGCTATCCACCTTACCTCCAAAGCTTTGTGTCATCTGCAAATTTGGAAAGCTTACTCTTTACCCCACTATCCAAATCGTCGATGTAAATGATGAATAGTAATGGTCCGAGTGCCAATCCTGAGGTACCCCACTACTTATATCCTCCCAGCAAGACATCCTCCCAGTCACAGCCACTCTTTGCTTCCTACCACAAAGTCAGTTTGTAATCCAATTAACCACCTGACCAACTACTCCACTAGCCATCACCTTGGCAAACAACCTCCGATATGTTACCTTATCAAATTCCTTCTTAAAGTCTAGATATACTATGTCCACTGCCTTTCCCTCATCGACCTAATCAGACACTGCTTCATGGAACTCCAAAAGATTTGTTAAACAGGAACTTCCTTTGGTAAACCCATTTTGACTAACTTTAATTAGCTTGTATTTATTTAAATGGTTCCTCACCTGGTCCTCAATTAATGTCTCCAACACCTTCCCCACAACTGAAGTCAAACTAACAGGTTTATAGTTTCCTTAATTCTTCTCTGGATTCTTTCTTAAATAATGGTGTTACACTTGTTACTCTTCAATCCTCTTGCACCTGTCCTGACTCCATTGAGATAATGAAAATATCCGTTAACATCTCGCTTACCTGCTCAGCCACCTCCATCAATACTCTCGGGTGCATATCATCTGGCATATCTCGAGCCTTATCTACTCTTAGATTTCCTTACTGTTCCTTTACTTCCTCCACTCCAACCTGGATCTTCTGTAAAAGCCCTTCCTCACCTCCTTGATCGATACTCTCAGCTATTGGCAATTCTCCTGACTGTTCTTGTGTAAAAGTTGAAGCAAAATACCTGTTTAACTAGAACGGGCACTCATGGAGCGCATACCTTCGCCGCCACTACTTTTTTTGTTCTTGGTATGAGTGTGGGGAACTGGTTTCATATGAATGGTCTTATGACACAAACCACATATCTATAATGTCATGACCCCCCCCCCAACTTTCGGGGGCTACGGACTAAACAACAATCAACTCACGTCGTTTTGGCGAGTCTTCACTCGCAAGCTCAGTGAATACAACGTTTCAACAAGAGAAGGTAATCTCGTTTGATGCTGGTTTCATGCAAATCGAATAAGAATTCACTGAGTTATGCCGAAAACCGCATATTTTTCAAGGGCGTGACCCCCCTGACCTTTGACCCCTAACCGGTAACAAGAGTATGGGCGTCATTGTGTCATATTGCATATCACAAGATTGGGTGGGAATAACAAGGGAAGAAAAGATCATGGATATGGATGGTGACGATCTGAGATGTCATTGAACAACTGCCTTGAATACCTGGAGGGAAGAATGAGATTGAAGAAGATGTGTAAGTTGATTCCACAGGGGGGCAGAAAGAGGAACAAATGAGTGGAGGTGAGCAGTGATCCTGGATTTAGGTCGTTTCACCAGAAGGGGGTTGATGGAGGACCGTGTGAACTCTAAGTAAACCTGGATGGGGGGGGGGAGGGGGGGACAAAGCAAGGAAAGAGCAGAGGGTGCAAGATAAGAAAGGAGGAAGGAGAAGACGGAGAGATCACCGACCGCTCTTTGCAATGGGAAAGTGCTACGCTCATGGACTCAGCTTCCTCATGGGAGATTCTAATGATCTTGAAGGCCTTGGTTTCCACAGCGTTAAGCCGAGGAACATGTGAGGCAAGGGAGCCAGCCCTCAGGGTAACAGCAGTACTCCATCTCGCTGTGGATGAAGGCTTTGTAGGTGGATAGTTCAGGTGTGCCAAGGAAGGACTTTGGAGAACGGAGGATGCCCAGTCGGTGGCTGGCTTTGGAGGCCAACTTTGAAATGTGGTTTGCCCAAGAAAGATCATGGCTAATCGTGATACCCAGGAGCTTGAATGACAGAACCTCCTCAAGAGGAGGGTTTGCTGGATGGTCCTTTCAGAAAGATAGTGAGAGTATGAAATTTGTCAGGATTGAAAGACATATTCCAAATGGTTGATCATGAGATTTTGTCAAAGTCTGAAGAGAGGGAAGAGGCTGTAGCCTGCCTGTCTGAAAGATGATGGATGTCACAGCAGAAGATGGAGTCATCAGCAAATAGATAAAGAGGATTTTCCAGAGAGGCAGAGAGATCATAGGTGAAGATGAGGAATAGGACTGGACCCAAAATACTGCCTTGGGGCTTGACAGGGAGAGGAGATAAAAGGAATCCGTTGAGTGTCACACGTTGCCTACAAGCGTAGAGGAAGTCAGTAAGCCATGTGTGGAGTTCAGCTTGGATGTCACATGCAGACAGTTTGGAGAGTAAGGCAGAATGCCAGACTGTATCAAAAGCATGAGATGTGTCCAAAGAGACGGCTCTGAACTCATGTCTGACATTGACGGCCTCCATCCATTGGTGGGTGAGTGGAAGCATCACGTCTCAAGTGGAGTGACCTGGTCTGAAACAAAATTGGTGATCTGAGTTTGGGGTTGTTGGAGAAAAGGAAGGATTTCATATAAATTGCGATAATTGATTCCATGAACTTGCTAATTATTGGAAGTAAGCTGACCGGTCTGTAGTTGAGGGGATTCGTTTTTGCACTGCAGTGATGTTGGCAGATTTCCAGGCAGATGGAAGATAACCAAGCACAAATGACAGGGTGAAAAAGAGAGATAGAGAGATAGAGAGATAAGCAGAGCAGGTTTTTGGGATATGTGACCTGATGCCGTCGGTCCAATTGCAGTCAGAGTCGAGGGTTGAAAGAACCTTCTTAAGTGCACATAACACAGAGTCCAGGAGTAGTAGGGTATGATGGGGAAGGATGGGAAACTGAGAGTGAGGGGTTGAGGACACAAGAAAAGATGTGGGTAGAAAAGATCGTAGTTATGGATTAGGGACAAACTGTGATTGTGGTGAACAGCTGTCTTGAAGACCTTGAGAGAAGAATGAGATTGAAGAGGATGAGGAAATTGATTCCACAGGCAGGAAAAAGGAGGGACAAATGAGTGGAGGTGAGCAGTGATCCTGGTCAAATATACCTCATAAATGCCTTCTGCTTCTCCTCAATAGCATTCCTTATCTCACTACTCAACCACCCTGGCCTTGTTCTCCTTCTAATTTTACACCTCATTGGAATGTACTTACTCTGCACTCTACACATTTGCTCCTTGAAGGTTTCCCATTTTTCTGATGCTGACTGTCCTATTGTTAGCTTCTCCCAATTGACATCACCTAACTGTCTCCTCATACCCTCTAGGTTAACCATCCTGAAATCTAATAGCCTTACTCTACTATCCTGAACTCTAACCCTTAACATAATTCTTGCATACATGATGTGCAACACTTTCACATTGCCCCCCTTTCACACATTGCCCCCCTTTCATCACCCACAAAGGTCACTTGCTTCTAAATGCTCCCCAACCCTCACCTCCTCCACCACATTGGGATCGTTACTTAAAAGGAGGTCGAACACTGCACTCCCCCTCGTGGGCTTTTCTACAAACTGGGTTAAAAAGCAAACCTGCACTAAATCCAGGAAATCCTCATCTGCTCTGCCCTTTCCCTGTTCCTGGATCCAATCTATCCCTGGCAAATGAAAACCCCCCCCAAAACAATACTCTTCCCTTGCAACATACCCTTTTGAATTCTTCATGTCCTCCTCCTTCCTCGTCTTCCTTCACACTTGAAGCCCTATAAAAGCATCCTCCTAGTATCTTACTGTTTTTACAATCTCTCATCTCTACCCATACAGAATCCTCCACATTAATTCCCTCCTTAATGGATGGCCTGCACTCGCTGTACCCTCACCATGGCCTGCACTCGCTGTACCCTCACCATGGCCTGCACTCGCTGTACCCTCACCATGGCCTGCACTCGCTGTACCCTCACCATTGCCTGCATTCACTGCTCTCTCACCACTGTCTTCACACTGCACCCTCACCATGGCCTGCACTCACTGCATCCTCACCATTGCCTGCACTCACTGTACCCTCACCATTGCCTGCACTCGCTGCATCCTCACCATGGTCTGCACTCGCTGTACCCTCACCATGGCCTGAACTCACTGCACACTCACAATGGCCTGCACTCACTGCACCCTCAACGTGGCCTGCACTCACTGCACCCTCAACATGGCCTGCACTCACTGCACCTTCACTACTGCCTGCACTCACTGCAGCATTTCCACTGCTTGCACATACTGCACTTCCAGAAAGCATAAGTTTTGCAGAACATAATTTTCAGCATTTAGACGAAAGAGTGGCAACTTCCACATGGTTAACCATAATAATTGTTATGTTCCTGGATGGAAATCAGACTCACATCAAAAGCAGTGCACATCCTCCCTTGTGTACACGTGGGAATGACAAACTTTCCATCTAGCCCCTCCTATTCCTCGTGTGGACCTCTTGTTTCTTCATACCGTACTCTTACCAAATCAATATCCTTCTAAATATATCCTGAGGTCGCAAACCCATCACTGAAGAAAGCAGGGAACCACACAAGCAGCCACAGCGATCGGGGAAGGCACTTGGGGTGTGGATTGAAGTTTATCGAGCTCAGCTGTGCTTTACCTCACGCATTCCACGTTTTTCAAGTTTCGGTTAAAATGCAAGGTAATAAACATAAATGTAAATATCATATAGATAAATAACGACGTCGATCTAAGTAAGAATAATAACCTCTCTGCGATGAGTCAGGAAAATTAATTCACTTTCTGCAGGAAGAGGACCCGGAAGGGAACTAAGGCAACAAACGAAGGTGGTGATGTGAAAGAGTTAGAAGAAGAAAAGAAGTCAATGCTTCGATTCAGTGATTTGGCCGATTGAGAATAGATCTTCGCCATTAAATTAAAAAGAAGAAGAGAAGGGCAGAGAAGTTACAACCTGTAGCTTTCGCAATGGAAGCGATTGTGAAGGATGTCATCTGCGCAGAGGATTTACTGGTGAGAGGAGGACGATAGTCCAACCATCTGTCTGTCTGGCACGTGGCTTCGAGGGCGAGGCATGATATACGAAAACCCAATCACGTGACACAGCACAGATAGAAACAGCTGATGAAGTCAGATCTCGCACAGCTTGATTCGCTGAGTTTTACTGATAATATTGGGAACGAACTTGATTAGCACGACTCGAATAAAATGAAGTCGCCGCCCATCCTCATCCTCACGATCCTTTCGACACTTGAGTGTGCTTCGAACCTCCTTCCTCATTCTTATTACAATCCTCTCTCCACTTCCAGTCCATACCGCACTCCGCTTCGAGTCCCCACCGCACTCCGCTTCCAGTCCACACCGCACTCCGCTT
>BROF01002859.1:85334-114646 GCA_024346535.1 Eptatretus burgeri
GAGGTGGGGGGGGGGGGGAGATGATTTTGCTTTGTTTTTTTCTTTTACCCCTGCGGACTTCACCGATGGTCTCGTAGACCCTTGGGGTTCTGTGGACCACAGGTTGGGAAACACTGACTGTGATAATGCTTTTGATATTTCTCTGTCAGATTATCATGACAGAGGCATCTGATCTATACATTACAGACTATGGGGAGGGGGTGTCAGAATACATTTCTACTCTCATCAATTTAGACATTGCAGCCATGATGTGTTTTACTGGGTTTTTTTTTCTGTTATACATAATTAACATCATGTTTTTGAAGACTTTGTTTCACCGCAGAATGCAAATGTATTATTTCACTCCACACTTGTGGAGTTTGTGTGTTGTTTGTTCAGTGACATTTCGAGCCTCGAGTGTTGGCTCAAAGGTATCTTAGTCTTACCCACACAGAGCGTCGCATCTCAATTTATCCTCTCTACCTCCAATTCGTGCAGAAGTTCGAGAAAAAGTACAAGGAAGAAGAAGCGTCTGGATCGCTTTCGAAAAATACGAAGTTTGAGTACGCCTGGTGTCTCATCCGCAGCAAGTACCCGGACGATATTGGACACGGCGTAAACATGCTAGAAGGTTTTGATCTCGAGTGTCATCGTTGGCATTTAAACACTTTTGATAATATTGTGTATTCTTCATGTTGATGTAATCATTGCCATTCGGAATGCACGCTGTCCTGCCTTGCAGTCACAGTGGAGCATTCTAAGTGAATCGTGGCATGGTGTGTTGTTTGCAAGTATCGGTTGTTGTCATTGTGATGAACTGCTATTGTACTGATCGATTTCACTTGCCGTATGATTGACGGCAGCGCTTTACCACGATGGTCCTGCAGAAGAGCATAGGGATTACTTGTTCTACCTTGCTGTTGGGAACTACAGGCTCAAGGTTTGTGCCGCATTTTTAATGCATCATGAACAGACATCACACAAACCATTGTGAGTTCAACAAGTGGAGCTTCTCCAACAAGAATGCAATGTGAAAACCTGAGAATTCATATTATTTGTCTGAGCTTGATTACATTTTGCATTTCGCATACTTGTATGCAGTGAATATAAAGAACAAACTGATCAGCAGCAAATGCAACGTCAACGTCGTTCCTCTCCCCCCCCCCCTTCCCCTCCACTTGTGGGATCAACTTCCACTTTCTCTTCAATCTCGTTCTTCCCTCTAGGTCTTCATGACAGCTGTTCACCACCATCTCAGATCATCCCCAATACAAAACCATGATCTTTTCTAATCTCATTAACTTTCTCACCCCCACCCGAAGCCTACTTCCTTCCAAATTTCCAGGTTTTCCTTCCAAAAAGTTTTCTTCGATATCCATCTTGTCCACCACATGTATCTTCCCCTTCCCTTCATTCCTTCCCACACCCAATGTTTGTCCAAGTCTCCCTCTATTTTGTCCTTCAACCTAGCTGTTGGTGTCCCACCCTTCTCTGTACCATTCGATTTGTCCTATTGCGTCATCCGGTCCATCTTCTTGCTCTTTCACAAGCCTTGACTGCATACAAAAAAGACCCCTGAACAAAACTTTTTGAGTCTCCGCAAATGAGCTTTGTTAGACACTCGTATTTTTGTTTCAGGAATATGAGAAGTCACTGAATTTTGTCAAAAGTCTGTTAAGGAAAGAACCAGGCAACACTCAGGCTCGGGAACTGGAGAGAATGATTTCCAAAAAGATGCAGAGGGGTAAGTTACCTTTTTTATGCATGTGCTGCTCCAACATGTTTCATGTGTAGCACAAGCTACTGTGTTTAAGTAAAACTTGTAATGAAGCTTGTATGTAAATTTCAATTAAGGCCTTTCATTCTGACATTACTTCATGCAACTGACCCCTGCTTAATTCCTTGATGAGGAACAATTTACTTTGTCAATGAGATATGAGATGATAAACCAGCATGCCATCCATTGCTTTATAGGCCTCCTAGCTTAGAAAGCATTGTTGTTCAGCTCTGGGAGGTAGCACTTCTCTTACGAAGGATTACGACTTGTACGGAATGAGATACCACATTAAGAAGTCAGTGTTTGCTTTATTTGGTTCAGCAAGGCATCTGCAGGTGGCATAATGGTGCAGCAGATTTTAAAGTGAGAAGATGGATAACACCATTTTATTGATCATAGAAACTTGCACATTACGGCTGGATTCCTGTATACCGCTGATGGCTGTCCATACATGTATGCTTCATGGTTTCCACACTTTGAAAATAATCTGCACGGTGGTAAAGTATGTGTACATGTTCATGATACAGCTTTGGAGGGGGGGGGGTTGTTGCCCCACACACACGAAGCGAAAAGCAGGGTGAAGCAACTGGTTCACTTTGTCTGTCTGCCTTTCCACAAAGTCGGTTTATGACCGAGGAACAACTTGACTTCAATTGAATATTATATTGACACGGAACATGAATCAGAAAACGAACCTGTGGTTTAGCAGTCCAGTACTTTGGATTTGAATTTGGTGAGTGGGGGGGTGGGGGTGGGTTAGCAATACAGTACAGTGGAGGGTGCAAGACAAGACCAGAAGGATGTGGTAGAAGACAGGCCACAAACCTGTCTGCCATGCAGGGGTAACAGTCCCAGATATTCAGCTTCTTCATGGGAGATTCCAATGATTTTTGGGCCCTTGGTCACCACGGCATCAAAAATATCAGACCCCGCTATTTGCGGGGAATATGTTCCTGGAAAAAGCCGCCAATGGCGAATCCACGAATAGAGGGGCATTGTTTCAATGGAAAAAGGCGGGATAGGTTCCCAGAGGTTAGTGATTCATCAGGGAAAATCAAAAATCCCTTGAAAAACTTCAAATACGCTCACGAAAACCCGTGAAAAAAAAAACCGCAACCCCCCCCCCCTGCAAAACCGCAAAAAAACTGTGAATGCGCCTGCAAAAATAGCCCCGTGAATAGGCAAAGCACAGGGCCACGAATGTAGAAACAGATCGCATTTTATCAACCCCGAACACGTGAGGTCCGCGAATAGCGGGGTCTGACAGTGTATGAAAGGTGTGTGAGGCAGGGGCTTCCTCCCAAAGGGTAGAGCAGTATTCCCTTGAGCTATGGAGGAAGGCCTTGTAAGTTGTTCTAAGTTTGGATTTGCCAAGCAAAGAGTGCAGCTGGCTGTGAAGGCCAACTTTGATGTGTTGTTTGCTCAAGAAAGATCATGCCTGAAGGTGAGGCCCATGAGGGAAGGAACTTCAATAGGTTTGTTCAAGAAGTTGATGGGAGGGTTTGCCAGATGGTTCTTTTCAATAGACAGAGTGAGAGTGTGAGATTTGTTGGAGATGAAAGGCACATTTCAAAAACTGAACCAGCTCCTGATTCTATTAATGTTTGCAGAGAAGAAAGAGGTGGCTACCTGGCTACCTGAAGGGTTAGAGGTGTTTCAACAGAGGATGGCGTCATCAACGAAAAGATAGAGGATTTTCCAGTCGTCCATAACGATAGTTTATGAATATGAAGAACAGGACTGGGTTCAAGATACTGCCTTGGTGCAGGCCAGGGAGAGGAGAGGAGATGAGAGGTTCCCATTAAGAGTTGTATATTGACTATGATTGTGCAGGAAGTCGGCAAGCCATGAAAGGAGGTGGCCTTTGATTCTTCTTCTTGCTTTTGCGTATGACAGCTTGGTTGCTGGATATGGATCATTTTGTTAGGGCGCAGCTTTACTGCTGATGCTGTGCTCCTATACCAGTACACTGGTACTCATTTCGCCAACCTCGGAACGATGACAGGCTCAACCAACCCCACCTGGTGTTAATTCAGCGGTAAATGGGGCTCTAACTCAGGACCCGAAGATCCCAAGCCAGCTGCCCTAGCCGCTAAGCCAACACCAAGCCCATTGCAGAATCAGTGTCCAGGTTTGCCAGAAAGTTCTCCATCTACTCGGGCAAGAAAGACACTTCAGGATCAGTTAGGTGCAAGTTGTAAGGTTGGTTCAGGGAGTGAGGGCTAAGTTGCATGGCATTTTGATGCAAACTCAGAATTAAGACATTCAGCCTTTTCATGAGAAGGTCAGTTGTGATATTTTAAGTGAGTGGAAGGGATGGAGTGGGAGCATACCCCAGAGACAGACAGGACAAGATGTTACCAGGTCTTGAGGAAGGAAACAAGTTTGTGAGTTTCACCATGAGGTTGGCCATTTATTTTTATCTGGCTCTGCTGGGAGTGCACACACACTTGTTATAGGCTTTGTGGAATAACCTGAAGTGGCCTTTGGTTGGATTTGCCTTTCATGAAGAAGTTGTTTTGAGGTAACTACCTCACCATAGGATTTGATGTACCAGAGGTGAGATGATGGTTGTGATAGCTTCAGATGAGATGGGATCAATTTTTTGCCCTTTAGTTGTCGACCTTTGCAGATATAGTTGGCCTGCACCTGAACGGTATGTCACGTTTATTTATTTATTTATTTATACCTCCGCCATCGCAAGTGGATGGAGGCTATGTTTTTGGGTTGTCCGTCCGTCTATGCATCCGTGATAGGTTTTCATTGCCACGAACAGATAAAGGAACACTTCGGAACAGCTTCAGGGACCGAAGTCGAACTTGGTACAAGTATGGATGGAATGATGTAAAGATACACTGATGAGATTATGAGGTCAAAGGTCAGAGGTCACGTGAGGTCAAAATTATTTCACTCTGCTTACTTGTGAACCAGTGATGGGATTTTGACCAAACTTGATATAAATAAGTATATACTCATATGTTGACATAAAGATTAACTCATTAGATTTTACTGGTCAATGAGGTAACACCGGTCAACAAGCGTATTATGAGACTAAGGATTCGTCATACCTTGGGTGTCATTTCCCTGGTATCTGTTTATGCTCCGACTCAGGCAAGTGATCTCACCGTGAAGGACACATTCTACGCCACGCTCGAGTCTGTGGTTGATCAGTGCCCCAGACGAGATACACTTCTAGTCTTGGGGGATTTCAATGCATTGACTGGAAATGATAGGGATGGGTATGAGACGTGTGTTGGTCCCCATGGGTCAGGAACTGTGAACCTGAATAGCACTAAGTTCCTTGACTTTGCAAGAAGTCATGCACTTAGAGTGGCTGGTTCATGGTTTTAGTGCCCACAGGCTCATCGTTGGACTTGGTATTCCAATGCTGGCGGTGTGGCAAAGGAGATTGACCATGTCCTCGTTGATGGCCGCTGGAGGATGATCCAGAACTGCAGGGTCTACCGGAGTGCTCAGTTCCTCAAGACTGACCACTGGCTTGTAGCAACTCTTAAGTTACACCTTAAATCCAGGAGAATGGTACCATCCCAGCCGAGGCTGGATGTTGGCAAGCTCAAGGATGAGAAGGTAGCTGAGGGGTTTGCAAACAGGCTGAGTGGGGATATGGGGGGGTCTGTGTGCTTTGTGAAGTCCTGAAGAGTTGTGTAGTGCCTTCAAGACCACCGTCCTTGATGTTGCCGGTGGATGTCTTGGAACTCACCGTAGGGCAAAGAAGAATTTTGTCTCAAGGGACACTGGATACCATTGACCAGAGTCCCAGGGTCAGGCTGAATGGCAAAGCTGAGTTGTTCTGGGAGCTGAGACGTAAAACTGTACGTGCTCCAACGGTAGACAAGGAGGCCTATGTGCGAGGAATCTGTGAGGGGGTAGAGCATCACCTGTGGTCAGGTGATTCTTGTCCTGCTTACAGGGGAATTCGCGCATTGCGTTCATCTAAGTCCATCCCTCGGTGTACTGCAGTTAGAGCAGAGGGTGGTAGGCTCTTGACAGAGGAGTCCGAAGTCAAGGCCTGCTGGGCTGGTTACTTTGAGCGGTTGTACCAGGCTGATCCACCAGCTGTCGAGTTGGACGTCAGGGGTGTTACAATCCCTGTTGCTGACCCTCCAATCAACTGTGTTTGTTTGTTTGTTTGTTTGTTTGTTTGTTTCTTTCTTTCTTTCTTTCTTTCTTTCTTTCTTTCACTTGTGGAAACACAGGCTGCGGTGAGCCAGTTGAAATGGGGTAAAGCTCCAGGGATCTTTGGCATCCATGCTGAACTTCTCAAGGCTGGTGGAAATGCTGCTCTTGTGTCATTGCATGCAGTTGTGTGCTCTGTCTGGAACACAGGCATCATCCCAATTGATTGGAAGAGGGCCCTTGTTGTCCCTCTCTTGAAAGGTAAGGGTGATTGCCAAGACTGCAACAACTACCGAGGGGTGACGCTGCTCTCAGTGCCGAGCAAGGTCTTTGCTCGGATAATTCTTGATGGGGTTCGCCACCATCTGCTTGAGCACCAGTCAGCCTTTACTCCAAAGAGATCAACAATTGACCATATCCTTGCTCTTCAGGTCCTCACCGAATGCAGACGAGAGTTTTGGCAGGGGCTACTTGCAGCCTATGTTGATCTCTGTAAAGCGTTTGATTCAGTGAATCGGGATGCCCTCTGGAGGATTATTGGTCTTCGTGTGGTGCCACCAAAACTGATCGATCTGATGTCTGAACTCTACTCTGGTAATGAGAGTGCTTTGAGATGTGGTGGTACCATCTCTGACTTATTTCCAGTTGTTACTGGAGTTTGTCAGGGGTGTGTACTGGCCCCCACACTTTTCAGCACTTTTATGGACTGGATTCTAGGGAGGATGTCGGAGAGATCAAGCTGCGGTGCATCGTTTGGGAATGTGAAGATCTCTGATCTTTATTTCGCAGATGATGCAGTCATCTTTGTGGAGACTTGAGATATCCTTTTTGGGGCCCCCGAGGTGCTGAATGAGGAGTCGGAGCCATTGCAATTACGGGTTTCCTGGGTCAAAACTAAGATCCATGCTTTCAATGACATCTGGATACTGCTCTCCTGTCTGTGCCTGTTTGTGGTGAGGATGTTGAGGTCATGGAGAGATTCACTTCCCTTGGCAGTGATATTCATGTCTCTGCTGGCTGTGAGCCATAGGCCAATAGATGTCTGGGTCGGGCCTGGGGAGTCATGGATTCACTGGATAATGGGGTTTGGTGCTGCCGGTACCTGTGCGGGAGGACAGAAGTCCGAGTCTTCAGGACCTTGGTGCTTCCAGTCTTGCTCTATGGATGTGCGATTTGGACTCTGACCAAGGATCTGAAATGGAGACTTAATTCCTTTGGTACCAGGTCTCTTCGGAGAATCCTTGGCTATCGCTGGTCGGACGTTGTGTCCAATGAGTGGTTGCTGAGAGAGACTCGAATGAGGTTTTTTACCTGCATAGTCCGTGAGTGTCTGCTGCGGCTGTATGGACATGTGGCTCGTTTTCCTGACGCTGATCCTGCTCATCAGATTCTCTCAGCGAGGGAGTCTCGTGAGTGGAGGAGGCCAGTGGGCCAACCACACGTCTCATGGTTGCAGCAGGTTGATCGGCATCTCAAGTTTCAGGCAGTTGTACATTTGAAGACTGGACAACGTGTCTTCTGTCATGAAAGAAATGTACGTTTTGATTACAACCCATGGAGAGGAAAGATGGGCCAGACATCTGCTTGGGGGATGGCCAGATGGAGGCCTATGGAGTACCGGCGGAAAGTGGACGCAGCGTCGCGCTGCTTTGACACATGCTCCCATACCTGACCTATTATATTTTAGTATCAAGACGTTAAAGGTTAGAGGTCATGTCAGATTAAAAAAAAATTAAAATGATTCTTCATCATTGAAAGTTGGGCCCAAAAACAATCGATTATATAGCACGATATTGCAAAAAGTTGTGGACTGATATGACAACTTGGTGGTTGAGTTAGG
Source organism: Eptatretus burgeri (assembly GCA_024346535.1). Classification (NCBI taxonomy): domain Eukaryota; kingdom Metazoa; phylum Chordata; class Myxini; order Myxiniformes; family Myxinidae; genus Eptatretus; species Eptatretus burgeri. The sequence continues at coordinate 93,068 of BROF01002859.1, forward strand.
TAGTTGATAATAACAAGCTGATTGGACTTTGCTTCAGGTCTAGATGTAGGTCTGGCCTATAAGTGGGGTACAAAATGTAAACTGTTCAGTCTGGCAGAGGTACGTGCTCTCCCAAGTGCCGTTCTTGTTTTTTTTTTTTTAATAACTGTCCTTTTTCTTTCTTTATTTGCAGATGGCCTTGTGGGCATGGCAATCGTGGGCGGTGTGGTGGCCGGCCTTGCAGGCCTAGCAGCAGTTGCTATTGGAATCAGCAAATCCAAATCTTGAGTCATGTCTACTCTGCACTCGTTTCTCTGCTCTACGTCTGAAGTTTCTATGAGAATATTTTCATTCCTCAGGCCCAACATCCTATTCCTTCTTCTGTGCCCCTGTATTTCTTATCCATTACAAGTGCAACTTTGTTGCTCCTCACCATGAAATCTCTTCAAATAATTTTGCAGCCTTTATTGTTATGTTGTTTTTGCACCCCGTCACTTCAATTGCTGTCTGTAGAGCTGTAGCCTTCTCGGATTCTAAAAAATATTTACTGTTTGTGAAATCCAAGCTACATTTGCACTTCATATTTCTTTTGTATTCTTAGCCATTCATTCGGTTCTTTATTTGTACGTACTGTTATGCCGTTACAAACACTGTCTTACAAAATGATCCAGTAAACCTCTGAAAGGTACAATCTACAAAGGTATGTGTAATGAAAGGTACAAAGGTATGTGTAATGAAAGGTACAAAGGTATGTGTAATCCGACATGGTGAAAAAGGATTATGTCTGCTGCTTTCCCATATGCTGCCTGTCATGTGTTATTACAGTGATTTTGAAGTTTTACTCAGCAGGAAGTTTTCTTTTTCAAACAATGAAGATTAAAGTTGAGGTTCAACTGTTTTCACCGTACAGCAGTTTTATCCTGGTTTTGGTCAAACAGAATGAACCAACTCTATAAATTAGCATTTCCGCTTAATTGTGTGCTTCAGTCATCTCTTATAAATAACCCTGAGTAGCAAAGGGATGGGATACGGTGTTTATGGTTTTACTTTTCTCATCATTTATCTATCTATAATTCCAGGTGTGTGTGTGTGTGTGTGTGTGTGTGTGTGTGTGTGTGTGTGTGTGTGTGTGTGTGTGTGTGTGTGTGTGTGACCGCTGTTTCTCGACAACCGCTGATCCGATCTAATTGAAACTTGCCAGGTATATTGCTGGGGACCTGTGTATGAGATTTTCAAGGTTCGATATTAATCGGACAAGTGGTTCCCAAGTTATTCCCATTTATTTACCAAACCAATGACAGGACACGTTGCTGCGTAGGAGTGGCCGATGGGGAAAGGGCGCCTTAGTTACCAATGACAGGACACGTTGCTTGGTGTTTTGCACCCACAGTATCTATCTACTATCTATCTATAATTCCAGCCATCTCTGTTTGCCTTTCAAAAGGTTTGAAATTAATCGGACAAGTGGTTCCCAAGTTAAGGCCAAGTTAGAGCGCGTTCCCCATTACGGGTTACAATGTACGGACTTCCAGATAGTGATGACTTACTGTATTCTAATAATTTCTCGATTTCTTATGCGCATTTATAGATAAACACACTGCCCCAATCCAGTCGTTGTTTACGAGAGCGAAGGAACGGCCTGTGTGGTTGTTGTTTCTGGCACGCGGTATGAAAGTTTTTTTTTTTTTTTTTTTTGCACGTACGGCCACGCACGTACGGCAACGTACGTACGGGCACGCACTAGTTTTAAAAATTAAAGGAGAAAATTATACTTTTGGTCGTCATTCTTATTGATCTCCCTCACTTGCAAATCAAAAAACATTAAGTCTCTGAATATACCATTAGTTGAAAGTAAATTTGAGTTTAAGTTATAATTATAAATATTGTACAAGTAATTGTTACTTTATAAATGCTATGTGGAGGTGGGGGAGGGAGGGGAGTGAGGGATCCATTGCTAGATTGTGCTCAGAATAGTATGGACCGTTTGATGAGTGCTTAAATTTACTTCTGTATCAGGGATCTGTCAAAGGTAAAGTCTTGCAGTAACATGTGCACCTATTAGGTGGTGATTGTAAACCTTAAAGCAGAAGAGGGTAAGATTGTGTGATGTGAAACCTTTTGTTTAGGCGAGGCCAGGTAGAGGATTTGTGGGTACAAAGGCGCTGCAAAACGAATGATCAACAGAGCCGTTTAGCCAGAAGACAGTGGGCCAGAGTGGTATAGTGAGCTGTGAAGCAACATTTTTGCGAGGAGCCAAGCCACCCTGCGACGGAAGACTGCGTCACCCACAGAAAGCACCTCCAATGACGAGACTCGCTGCCCTTAAAGGTGATAAAGACAGTGTCCGTATTTCTTTCATAATAAGCCATTTATTTACCAAGAAATGCTTTCCTGCATGCCACCAACCACCATATTTGGTTTATATATTAGGCAATTATTGGAGATGGTAAACCGGTAAATTATATTTAGTAGATATTGAATGCAGCCTGGTGTTGGCTTAGTGGTTAACGTGGTTGGCTTGAGACCTAAGGGTCCTGAGTTCAAGTCCCTGTCGGCCATAGAATTAACACCAGGTGCGGTTGATTCAGCCTGTCATCCTTCTGAGGTCGGCAAAATGAGTACCAGTGTACTGGGGTAATAACCATTCTGGGTAACCTGCGTCGGAGTGGCGACCCTTCCAGGACTGTACTTGCCAATGAAACTGTTTTGGCAGCCCTATGTGCCTTTACGGCACGAAAGGAATGGTATTGTTAAATATTGAACGCAGTGACTTTAAACTTGATTTTGGTCACTCACTGGGTGACTCAGAGTGCCTGTTTTAGATGGGCGTATGGTGCGACAATATTCTACGCCTTTCTGCCATTCCCAGGCGCAATGTTGGAATGCAGGCACAGTACAAGACTTTCACTATACCCACCTCTTCACAATTCATACCACTTTCACTCCTTCAGACTTCATACCCTGCACATGGTCTCAGTACACCTTGTCCACATTAACCAATCTTACATAAATGATGATGTGTTACAAGCCTTCGTTAGCTCACCTGCAACGTAGTTCTGGGGAGCTTGTGCGATGGCGAGTCCGTCCGTCAATACTTTCCACTTCTCTGAAACTTTACCACAATGTTCATCACCATGTATGTCCCAAAGTTTGTGCATGGCATTAAAAAAATTCGGGCCTAAATGGGGTCTATGGGGGTTGCCCCCCAAAATATGTATTTGCATTCTTCTCACAAACTACGCATGCAGTTCTGATGAAACTTGACCACAACCTTCATCACCTGTGAGGTACCAAAGTTTGTTCACGGCATTAAAGGTCAGGGTCTGAGGGGGTCTACGGAGGTAGTTTACCTGGGGGGGGGGGTTGCCCTCCCCTCCATCCCCTCCATCCCCTAAAAGAGAAATTTGCTTTCTTCTCAGAAATAAACAAACACAATTCTGATAAAACTTGATTACAACTTTCATCACCCATTGTGTAGTAAAGTTTGTTCATGACATTAGAAAAATCGGGCTCTAAGGGGGTGTAAGGAGGGGTTGCCCCCTAAAATATGTATTTTCTTTCTTCTCTGAAACTGCACACACAATTTTGATGAAACTTGACCACAGCCTTCATCAACCGTAATGTACCACAGTTTGTTCATGCCATTAAAAAAAAATTCAGTCGAAAGTGGTCTACGGGGGGAGGGGTGTTGCCCCCCCCAATAATAATCAGTATTTGCTTTCTTCTCAGAAACTACACACACAATTCCATCCATCCATCCATGGGGACCATACTCTGTGCAGAGCATTGGTGCTGCCTAAGCAGTCTCCTTGGCTATTGGGCACAATCCTGGACGGGTCACCACTCCGACACAGTATACCAGGATGCTGGCACTCATTTTGCCGACCTCTGAAGGATGACAGGCAGAGTCAACCCTACCTGGTATTCATTCAACAGCTAAGTGGGATTGGTACTCAGGATCCTTGGATCCCAAGGCCACCACCCTAACCATTATGCCAACACCAGGCATACCCACAATTGAACATCAAAATATCAAATTGTACATCAGCCATTTTGGTCACCACTTATAAAGTGCAGGTCCTTTGGCTTTAGGCCTCTCTTGTACATTTGAAGACTGGACAACGTGTCTTCTGTCATGAAAGAAAGGTACGTTTTGATTACAACCCATGCAGAGGAAAGAAAATAGTCGAAAGCAGGTTTTATTTTATTTATGTGCTTTTACAGAAACTGTCAGTGACAACAAAATACACATGAATACTGAGAGAGCCGTTTATTGACGAGTCATAATAAGAAGGTTCCATGTAAGACTATTTCAAACTCGGTGATTGTGGTGACACGATATTATATAATGAAATAATGATTGATGTAAGAATTCCCTTTAGCTTTTATGAGCGGGAGAAAGGGAGTTGGGGTTCGGGCTGGGAAGCAAAGCTGGGACAGAGTTGGGAGTGGGAAGTTGAGTACTTGGGGCCTGGGAAGGGTGGGTTTGTTTGATTTCAGGTCTGTGAGGGGGTAGAGGGGCATTGAAGACTTGAAGTCACATTTTACATTGCGCAGATTTTCCGCGGTACTTGCCAAGAGACATGAACACTGCAGAACACAAATCGCCGTCTTGGAATTTTCAAAAACCTTCCATTTAGCAGTACTCGGACAAAATATTAAACCATCTTACATCATCGTGACCAATCAAATTTGCAGCTCGCTCTCTCAGCGTTGGAGAATACCGAGATTCAGGTAATATGACGGCTCGTAGGAAACATAGATGGTGCTCGGAAACGCAATAAGCAAGTTTAAAAGACCATTCCCATATCCTTTTCCTCAAGACTCCCCAGGGTTAAGGTGTTCTTTGAACTCTCTATTTCTTCAGTCTAATCGCTTGTATTAAAAAAAAAAAAATCAACAATTTGTTGGCATTTCTTGGCGGTATTGTGAGTATTTAGTTCTGATAATTTTATGAACTCCCAGGTATAAGGTTATACTTTCCCTCATTTGGCATGTACATATGAAACGCTTAAGAAGGTGATATTTCACAAATGACATCTTAAAATATATCGCGACAAGAAAAGCATTTCAAAAAAACACTAAATTTGGGTTGTCAGGTTTTTCCAGGACACTCAATTTTTACATTCGTTTGAAACATCTTCACAAGCCTCAACAGCATATTCCAAGAACTGGGACAGAAACCTCGACCTCATTGCCAGTGGCCTCGGTGCACATCTGCCTCCCTTAATCATTGCTCCCAGCTCAACTTCAGAGGCGCGACGTCCCTGCGGCCCGGGGGAGGGCGCCAGGCTGCTGGGAATAGCCAGGCATGCATCTTCAAGGTGCTCATGTCAACACCAATACAAGGCTCCACGTGCGATGTCCTGGCAATGCCAAGTAACGTAAAGTTTGCGTCTCCTTGGCGCCTGCTTCATTCATTCATGTTCAAGTAGGAAGTCCTCAAGGCTGTGAGTCATGCAAAGACGTCTACATTTCCCTCCTGTATCTGTTTATCCCATGTATTTATTTATTTATTTATTTATTTTAATACAAAGACGAGCAAGCTTGTCGATGCCCTCTTTCACACATGCTTTGGTGCTTTCATGTGGTGACAGATTGCCATCGCTTGCAGTGACTTTGTTAATAGGGCGCTCACAGGAGCAATTCAACGCACATTCACACGGGGTCATTCTCAGGATTACACCATCAGTGCAACGCAGCCTATGTAATAAAGACCAGGTGAGGTGACACATTTTCAGAAATGAGGACCGTAGGTGGTAAAGCTAATGGAAAAAGTCGCAAAACTTCAGTAACAGAGGAGTTTCAGGCTTGACTATGTGTATAATGTATGTCACAAAAAGATGTTTCAAATCCAACCTTCTTTAGAGGTTATCCCACAACTTGAAACCATTTGTCATAGTCTGTGAGCCTTAATATTGAGATCGTTTATGCTCATGTGCTTATCTTCCGTCGAGATTGAAGGAACAATAAACTTTTACCTTGCAGGATTGTACACTCAGAAGGCATTTAAAAGTCGCTAATGAAATATGCTGGCCTGCAGGATGACCTAGAGAGATGCACACTCACATGTTATCTATCCTGAGTTCGAAATCCCAACCCAACTCTGAACTGTCATCCCAGTGTTGCACAGGCAGGGTGATTGATCAATGTGTGTGTGTGTGTGTGTGTCGTCCCTCGGATGGACGTAAAACTGGGTGCCCCGTATGCCGGCATTAGTTCGTTGATGGACGTTAAAGATCTCACGGTGTTCTTCCCGAAGAGTAGGTGAACTACCGCCGGCACCCTGAACAGATTTCAAGTTGCTGTCATAACTACTGCTGGTAAGACAATGGCAAACCACCTGGCATTGCCCTTGCCGAGAAACTGCTTCGGTAGTATCGAAGCTCTGTAACAGAGTATGGTGCGTCAGAATCATGAGAAGAGTGGAATGTGTGAGCAGCTCTGTGATGGGGTGGGTAAAGCCTTGCTGCGTTACCCTCACTGGTGTTCATTCGTATTCCCATGGATGCTCCTTGCAAATTTCTACACCTTCTCATGGAGTGGCAACCTGTCCAGGATGGGTTCTCAACCATGGTAATGTTCACCACTTGTGAGCACGCAAATATTCTGTCAAGATTTATAGACTACTGGTCAGCGTGAGATGTGGTTGGAGCTAACTGTTGGCTGGAGTTGGTGGAGGGTGCATGGATTTTTAGCCCCCGTTGGACTTAGTCCAAAATGGGGGCTTATGGATTTGGTCTCGATTTTTGTGTCCGTGTGTGCGTCCGCAACCTTATCTCGGACATGTATCGACCGATTTTATTCGTACTCGGCACAATGACAACACATGATGGTATACATGTGCGCGTCATCTTTTTTTCGATATCAGATCTAAGATGGCCGACTGGCGACCATTTTAGGTGTAAAAAAAACCCCACCGGTGTCGAACACGTCCTCAACCATTTCTCGGACATGCATTTACTGATGTTGTTCAAACTTGGCACACATAATGAATGAAGGCTTGCATAAACACGTCATTTTTTTTTCGAGATCAGATCCAAGATACCCGACTGGTGGCCATTTTGTTACTTAAATGCGTCTCCAACCATTTCTCAGACATGCATGGTCCGATTTTGTTCAAACTTGGCACAAGTACAGTACATGATGGCATACGCATGCCCCTCACTTTATTTTGCAATCTGATCAAAGATGTCTGACTGGTAGATTGACAGCCATTTTAGTTTTGAAAAATATGGGCTTTCCCTTTAATTCTATAAAGCAAAATTGTTGAAACAACGGGCGCTATGACATTTTATGTCTTTTTTACTTGTTTCTTTTTTGAGGTTGCTCTTTCCCTACCTGTAAGTGATTAGTGAGTGAGCTGGATTTTAAATTCACAATTCAATAAAATGGTAACTCTCCTTGGGAGGAGTTCACTCATTTGCATCATGGAAATCATTATTACTGTTGCTCTTATTCAGGCTTTAACTGTGCTGTATCACGTGATTGGGTTTTCGTATATCATGACTCGCCTGCTAGGGGTGGCAGGAATGTACATCAGGACGCGCAATAAAGCGGAGTTGATGCTAACACTCTTGCTTCTCGTGTTCCACTGCACCTCGTACACCATAGTTGGCTGACGAGGATGGTTGAATACGGACTTGTGCCCATTTTTGGCGGAGACGACTTCGAATTGTTTTCAGAGCAATTGGGATGCTATTTCCACGTGCATGATGTGGTCGACGAGAGCAAACAGAAGTCGATCTTGCTCGCTTCGCTTTCGGCGGAGCATTATCGACTACTGAGTGATTTGGTGGCGCCAGACAAGCCCCGTGATGACGGGCTGTCGTTTCGGGACGTTGTGGAGAAGATGAAAGCACACATGGCGCCGGAGAAGTCATTACAGCTCGCTCGATACCACTTCGATCGCCTCTCGAAAGGTGCAGAGGAGCGCGTTGTTGATTTCGTGGCGCGGATTAAGCATTCTTCCGTGGCCTGCAAGTTCATGGCGGGGGAGTGTCCAGCTCGGCTCAAAGATCGTTTTATTTCTGGTTTTCAAGATGCGAAGATGGTTTCAGCGGTTCTACGGCTGGAGGGTGAAGCCATTACATTAGACTCGGCGGTCAGCACGGTTACAGCGGTCGAGCAGATTCGCGAGGATGTTCGGGCCATCACCGGCCACGCGGGGTCGCGAGCACCCCGGGACGCGCGCACGACCTTCGGTGCGGGTCGGACGTCGCCACGCGGCCGCACGTGCGGCGAGGTGACCCTGCGAACGTGTTTGGGATGCGGAGGTTGACACCTGCGCCGTGCGTGCCCGTATAAAGGCACCGTGTATTTAAATTGTCACAAGGTGGGTCATCTGAAGCGTGTGTGCCGTGGGGCGCCGGCCACCGTTAAGGTAATGGACGGCGATGTGCGAGGCGACCCGGGGCGGAATCGGCGGCCGTTGTTGAGCCTGTTTTCAATTGGCCCGGCGGCGGCACGCCCGATGACGGTGGAAATCGAAGTGAACAAAACGCCGATCACATTTCAGGTCGATACGGGAGCGGCTGTGTCGATCATCGGCGAACAGACGGCGCGTAGACTCAACGGCCTGAAGCTTATCAGGTCAAACCTCACGCTGTTCACATACACCCGCGAGAAGATAACGCCAGTCAGGATGGCAGACGTGTCTGTGCGGTACCAAGGCCAGGTCGCCGCGCTTCCGTAGTACGTCATGCGGGGGAGGGGACCGTCTCTCCTCGGCCGAGACTGGCTGTCCCGCATCAGGCTAGACTGGGCCGCAGTTCACCTTGTGTAACCCATGCCGAGCCGGTGGGAGGATCAGTTGGAGAAGATTCTTCAAAGACATCAAGGTTTGTTTTGCGACGACCTTGGGAAACTCAAGGGCATGGAGGTAAAGCTCTTCCTGAAGGAGGGGGTGGTTCCTCGTTTTTGTAAACCACGACCGGTGCCGTCTGCCCTGCGGGACAAGGTCAAGGGTGAACTGGATAGGCTGGAGGCCTGTGGAGTGTTCGAACAGGTGTCGTACTCAGATTGGGCCACCCCGGTTGTCAAGGTGCTGAAACGGAATGGAGACGTCCGATTGTGCGGGGACTTCAAATCCACGGTTAACCCGGGGCTCAGCGTGGAGCAATATCCGCTGCCGTCAATCGATGAAATATGTGCGCGATTGGGGGGGGGAGTCAATACTTCACGAAGCTAGACCTGCGTGATGCATATTTTCACCTTGCGATGGATCCCGGGAGTCGCGACCTTTTGACAATCAACATGTGTCAAGGGCTCTATCGATATACCCGACTCTGTTTTGGGATTGCTTCGGCCCCGGCCTTGTGGCAGAAAGCCATGGATCAGGTTTGCATTGGCCTACCCGCTCAGACCTACCTGGACGATGTGCTCATTGCGGGAAAAACGGCGGACGAGCACCTTGCGAACATTGCCCAAGTGCTGACAAAGCTAGAAGCGTGCGGCCTGCGCTTTAACAGGGACAAGTGCGCATTCTTCAAGCAGCGCTTGGAATACCTCGGGCACATCATCACGCCGGAGGGCTGTTGAAAGGTCCTCGGAAGGTGGAGGCGATTCAACACATGCCGCCGCCTTGCGACAAGACGCAGCTGCGCTCGTTCATTGGTATGGCCCAGTATTACCAAAGGTTCGTGCGCGGGCTCAGCTCACAACTTGCACCGTTAACACGGTTGCTCAGGAAGGACGAGCGCTGGGCTTGGGGGCCTGCACACCAGGCGTCGTTCGACCGTGTCAAGCGGCTGCTCACAGAGGATGCGGTCCTCGTGCACTACGAGCCTGCGCGTCCGCTCTTATTGGCATGCGACAGCTCTGCATATGGCATCGGGGCAGTGCTCTCCCACAGGATGAACGATGGTTCCGAGCGGCCTGTTTGTTTTGCATCCCGGACCCTGTCCGCAGCAGAGCGGGAATATGCCCAGATCGAGCGCGAGGCTCTCAGCCTCGTCTGGGGTGTGCGGAGGGTTTCATCAATACCTGCTGGGGCGGCATTTCACTTTGCAGACGGATCACAAACCGCTTCAATTCATCCTGAGAACCGAACGCGGGGTACCGGTGGTAGCGGCCGCGCGAATACAGCAGTGGTGTCTGTTTCTTGCTGCTTACGATTATGATATTCAGTTCCGAAGCACTGAGAAGCATGCTAACTGCGACGGGCTCTCACGCTTGCCGTGTGCGGAGGGTCCAGCTGCGTCTGAGTCTGCCGACCGGGTCGATGTGTTCACGCTAGGCCAGGCCCAAAGCAGGCCGATCACGGCCAGACAGGTCGCGGTGGAATCGGCTCGTGATCCGGTGCTCGCCCGTGTCGTCCAGGCGATTTCTACGGGGAATTGGAGCGATCTACCTTCGACACCGGCATTTCAACCTTTCACGTCATGCGCATCGGAGCTGTCGTTGGTCCAATGGTGCATTATGTGGGGAATGAGGACGGTGATTCCACCGAAGTTCAGGCAGCGGTGTTTGGAAGAACTGCACGTCAGTCACCTTGGTGTCGTGAAGACCAATAGTCTTGCTGGTAGCCTGTTGTGGCCGGGGTTGGACAAAGACATTGAGCAGTTGGTTAAGCGTTGCGCCACGTGTCAAACAGATGCTGATAACCTGCGTCTAGCCTCGGGGCTATGGCCGACCCCAGACAGAGCCTGGCAGAGGGTCCATGTAGATTTTGCGGGGCCGGTTAATGGCAAAATGTTTTTGATTGTGATCGATGCATTCTCTAAATGGCCGGAGGTTGTAGTAATGTAGCATACATCAGCAAACATTACAGTAGAGAAACTGCAGATGATCTTTGCTAATAAAGGATTACCGGAGATCCTGGACTCTGATAACGGTTCGCAGTTCATCGCAGGTGTATTTGATGAGTTTATGCATCAAAATGGTATTCGACATCTAAGGTCCGCACCGTATCATCCTGAGATGAATGGGCAGGCTGAGTCGTTTGTTAAGATGTTGAAACGGGCTTTGCGCAGGTGGGTGTTGCACCTGTGCAGACAGTGGTCAATGTCTTTTTGCTCCATTACAGGAGCGCGATTCATCCTGTCATGGGTGATTCGCCTGCCATTCGTCTCTATGGACGGGCATTGCGGTCCAGACTGGATTTGCTGCGACCTGGAGGGTCGGGGAGTGGGGCGGTGTCACGTCCGACGCTGCTGCGCAGTTTCGATGTGGGACAGTGGGTAATGGTGCGCGATTATTTCCACGGGTCCAAATGGGTGCCGGCTGTGGTCTCTGTGGTACTGGTGCCGACGAATTGCATGGTGCGGACTGATGGTGGGGAGGTGTGGAAGCGGCACGTGGACCAAATGCATGATCGCTGTTCAGCGTCACCCCCCCCCACACCTCCCCGGGCCAAACGTTGTGGGACCCCCACCTGTAATGTCGCCGTGGCCAGACGTTGTATCGCCAGGGCCGGATGTGCCAACGCCCAGGGGGTCTTCGCCTGATTCAGTCCTGCCTGGGGACGTCGGGCAGGCTGGTCAGCCGGGGGCGGTTGTTATTGCGGATGGCGCGAGTCCGGCGAGGGTGTCACCTTGACCGAGCCGGGAGGCATCTGAGCCTGGGCTGTCTGGCGGCGCTGCCCGTCCGAGGCGGGTCAGGGTGCGGCCGCGGTACTTGGAGGATTATGAGTGTTGATTGGTTTCGGTTGGTCATGTTATGATTGTCCTTTTATCATTTGACTTATCATTTTACGAGGGGAGGAGTGTGCTGTATCAAGTGATTGGGTTTTCGTATATCACGACTTGCCCGCTCGGGGTGGCAGGAATGTACATCAGGACGCGCAATAAAGCGGAGTTGATGCTAACACTCTTGCTTCTCGTTTTCCACTGCACCTCGTACACCACATTAACTCTTATACCTATTAGCTTACTAACAATGATAAAGAAAGTTATCGGATCCATCATCATGGTTGACATAAATCCTTTGTCTTCTTCAACGGCCTGATGTTAGATGAATTTTTTTATAGATATATATATACCAAGTCGAGGCTCATGTACGAGCAAATAAGCAGAAACATATAACAAGGCAGGAGACAAGAGGGGCAGGAGAGGGAAGCACAAAATAGTAGGGAACAAAGACAATGTTGTTGTTCATCTTTCAGCTGCTCCCGTTAGGGGTCGCCACAGCGGATCATCCGTTATGATCCGCATACTGATTTGGCACAGGTTTTACGCGGATGCCCTTCCTGACGCAACCCTGGTCGCCTCTTACGACACAGGGATATGGATTTGGTTTTACCATGATTCCGGGATGCCCTACACCCTCTCATAGCGTGGCCCAGTACAGAGCTTCCGTCCTCAAGCGATCCTCTAACCCAAGCCTCCGAGTAGCTGGATTACAGGCGCAGCCACTACGCCCGGTCAGTAGGGAACAAAGACAATAGGAGATCTAATTGGTTTGAATTCAGATCTGCTCTCTCTAGCCTGGACAAGCTGCTCTTGCTTCTGCTGCCCTAGCAATGGTTGGAGGCCCTTTATCTCAGACATGAGATCAGGGCCATTTGATGCATTCTGGCACCCCGTCTTGATCTCCAAACTCTCTGATGATGGCATCCAAGGCCAACTCCTCTCATGAGTCACTGACTTCCTCCACTCTCAAACTCAGTGCCTGACTCTCAACGGGATCCTATCAACTACTCTCCCTGGCATAAGTGGAATGCTACAAGGAAGTGTCTAATGAGGCCCTGTCTTGTTCCTAATGTTCATCAACTATCTTTCCCATTCCCTGGAAAATCCTGCTGATCTCTTTCTTGATGGCTTCACCCTCTGCCATAGCATCCCTCAGCATTCCAGACAGGCAGGCAGCAGCCTCTTCCCTTTCTGCAGACCTTATTAGAATCAAGACCTGGTCCCAAACTTGTTCCACCAATTACCTATGTCTGTTAAGCAGTGTATTGGTACAGTGTGAGGTAAATGCTTGTACACCTAAGATGCTATACAGAATGTAATGGTTATCATGTACAACGGCTATGTTTGTGGAGGTGGAGCTGTTTATTATATAAGATTATTTGTGTAAAAGGATAAGTTGAAGATAATCTTTCATCTGTGTGGAAAGATCATCAAGGTGTGAGCAGCTTGGAGAGGGAGGGAGTTTTGTCAATGTTCTGCTCTCCATGAATATAAATGGTAAAGCAGAAGCAGAAGGGTGAGTAGAGAGGAATTGGAGACAGTCCAGATTTTCTTTGTAACTTGTCATGCCATAGCATTGTTTGAGTTAATTTTTGCTGTCTCCTATTGCCTCCTTTCTGGTCTTGCACCCTCTCCTATTTCTGTTCCCTATCCCTCCTACCTCTCCCCTCCCCTCCAGGTTTCTGCAGGGTGCACACAGTCTGCCAGGAACCCACTTCTGATGGAACTCCAAAAATCCAGGCTCACAACTGCCTCCACTCATTTGCTCCTCTTTTCCCTCACTTGTGGAACCTGTGTAATCCCTTCAATCTATTTCTTCCCTCCAGGGCTTAGAGATGACAGTCCACTACCACCTCAGATGAGAGAATTTACAAGTACGAGTATGTGCAAAAAAAAAAAGAGAAGAATTGTGACATCAATCGTGATGTCATAGCACTGTGTCCTGTCATTGGTTTGGTAAATAAATGGCCATAACTTGGGAACCACTTGTCCGATTAATATCGAACCTTAAAAATCACTTACTCACGTCCCTAGCAATATACCTGGCAAGTTTCAATTAGATCGGACCAGTGGTTGTCGAGAAACAGCGGTCACAGACACACACAGAGATTGCTGGAATTATAGATAGATTACAAGGAATTTATGCACAGGAGGAAGCCATTCAGCCCATCATGCCTGTGCCACACCAATACCAGATTTACTAAATCCATAAATACCCCTTCCCTTCGTGTGTTGCCTTTTAACTGTTACACTGGTACTTATTTTACCAACCTTGGAAGGATGACAGGCTGAGTCAACCTCTTGGTGCTAATTCAGTGGAAAACAGGGCTTGAACTCAGGACTCTATGATCCCAAGCCACCACCATAACCACAAAGCCAACACCAGGTAATCTCATTTTGATTGAGATTTATTAGGATAATGAATGGTATCTATCCATATTAATATTTTGGTACGCCCCTTTCTTGGCTCCACCATCAGATTTTTGTTACTGCATGAAATGAAACAAGCTTTGACATATATAGTAATGATATTATTGTCTTCCTTAAGAGGCCCCTCAAAATTCGTTTTGATGATTATGGTTGTTAAATCTTATTATTATCTATATTAATATTTCGGCACGCCCCTTTTTTTGTTCCACCATCAGATTTTTGTTACTGCATGAAATGAAACAAGCTTTGACATGTATAGTAATCTGATGGTGGAAAATCTGATGGTTGAACAAAAAAAAGAGGCGTGCCGAAATATTAATATCGATGATATTATTGTCTTCCTTAAGAGGCCCCTCAAAATTCGTTTTGATGATTATGGTAGTTAAACAGTTCATGTTCTCCATTTGCAAACTGGGAGGAACTATTGCACGAAAGAAATAAAAGTGTTTCCCATTTTTTTAGAGGACCACTAAGATGAGTTCGTAAAACCTTTTGTAGAGTATGTTATTATTAATCACTATACGCCATAGTAAATTGCTCATGTTATTGAGCTGTCAATGAACTATCAATCATAGATATATAATAAACTCACTTGAGTATTCATATCTCTATTTCAATGCGTAATATCAAGTGGTACCTTCATGATGACCTAATAAAACCGGTCTCGATGTCCGTCCGTTCGAAAATCACAGAACCATCCGATCGACATGCTGTTAACAGTTTCAGAATCAGCTAAAATCTACAAGATATGAATATGTAGACGAAACTGATCCGGCCTTTTGGATCACTTTAAAGTGGGGTGCCCTGTAATTTTAATGCGCTCTATGGATCCTCCGGAACTCACGAATGGTACATGTTGTGTAGTCACTAAACTGCGTGGTAATGTCATCAATGTGGAGCAACTGCAGGACAGTCGAAGGGGAAAACCTGAATGATAATCAATGGATAAAAATGATATAATATATTGTTTAAAATACATTCATGCTATCTGTCTTTTACCATATGTTGCCAGTGACGCCCGTCCAAGACGGGCACCTTTACTTGTAGACAATATATGAAAGGTATAGTCTGCCAGTAACCCACTTCCTTTTCGACGAGAAGATTTGATCATAAAGGTAATACATACACTTGAGTGCTAACAAGCAATTAAGCGAATTGGACTGAAGCTGCTGTGGGGCGTGGCCGCCATTTTATTAGCCATCAACACGACACGCGAATGTATATGCCTACGTGTATACGGTATACTGAATGTCGGAATAATGGACTTTGGAGAATATTTTCGGGCTCTGATGACTATTGTCTTCAGCAATTGTGGTATATAAATAATATAGTTGTCAAGATGTACACGCACAGCCCAAACAAAAGATGCCAATTCCAGTTAAAACCCACGGAGGTCACTTTTTACAGAAGTGTAATATATATATATATATATATATATATATATATATATATATATATATATATATATATATATATATATATCTTCTTCTTCTTTCGGCTGCTCCCGTGAGGGATTGCCACAGCGGATCATCCGTATGATCCGCATAGTGATTTGGCACATGTTTTACGCCGGATGCCCTTCCTGACGCAACCCTGGTCGCCTCTTACGACACAGGGATAATATAAATATATATAAATATATATATATACACACACACACACACACACACACACACAAACACACAAACACACACACACACACACACACACACGCATATGTATTTCAGTGAACACTGGTTTTATGCATTGTGCACAATTCCACGATCAAGGGGTGTCGCCTGTCCACCCATATTCATGTTACCCATTTAATATTGTTGCGAATCTGGAAGCTTACTGCATTCAACATTCAGGTCCCCATAGCTCAGTTATTTTGATAAGTAAATGTGGATAGATAGATCCCTTTACCCTTCTGTCTCATGGGAATTACATGTGTGCGCTACGAGTTATTTTATAGATAGGATTTTTACACTTTTGACAACGCCAACAGCAACACTGCTCGTGGAATTGTCCGTGCTGCTCGCCCGCTCACGAAGCGTTTCATTCTGGCCTGGCGCCAAATGAGAGAATGCGTCATTTTGCGGCCAATAGGCGACGAGCGGATCAGAGCCGGAGCGTCCTTTACAAGAAGGCGGAGTCGTGACATGCGGTCCGCCCAATGAGAGCAGGCCATGCATGAATGGACCGCGCCCGAGAAGGACGACGAAAGAAAGGAGAACAAATAATTGCGCCCCATCTGCTCGAGCGCGTGGTCTGGTTCTCTGATCGCATCTCGACGCTGGTCTGGTTCTCTGATCGCATCTCGACGCTGGTCTGGTTCTCTGATCGCATCTCGACACTGGTCTGGTTCTCTGATCGCATCTCGCTGGTCTGGTTCTCGGATCGCATCTCGCTGGCGCTGGTCTGGTTCTCGGATCGCATCTCTCAACGCTGATCTGGCCTCATCTCGTCACTGCCGCTGGTCTACGTCTGGCTGCCCTGGTCCGTCTTTTGGCGACCGGAGCTCCGGGAAGGGGTGGACGTCCAACCGCGCGCTCGCGGCCAGGTAGCCAGCCGTCCTGACCCCCAGCCGAACTATCCTCCGCGGCTGGAGAGCCGAATAAAGACCATTTGGGTCCGTTTATTTTGTGTGTGCGTGTGTGTGTCTGTGGGCCTAGTCTTTAAGTAGGAATTGTTTAAGTGCCTTGTACATACTTGCATTGCGTAGTTGTGATAATTCTGCCCTTGCGTGCTTCACTCTTTCCCCCGATTACTGTTAATAAATACCCCTATTGTTGAATGTTTCAGCTCGTCTTTGTCCTTTTCTTCATTGGTATAGCACGGTGCATGCTGGGTGATTAAAAAGGCCATTGCTGCTGTAGTTGTGCATTTGGACTGATGAGACCTCGGTAACCATCCACTCGGGTTACGCACGGGTCGAGCACGGAAACGGCTCGTCCCGTTCGAGCTCCGTCGATGGTGTGAATTCCTCGTGAGCTCGCCACGTGGACCTCTAGGTATTTTGAAGTTTGGCAAATAACCCTGTACTACGTGGTTAAATTATTGACGATTCACGGTCCTGTAAGGGACCCGTACCTTTGGAGTTATCCGAGGGTAACGATCTGAATTCCGGGTGTTCGGTGGAGCCGACTCTGCTGCTCCAACTCGCGGTCGTGCTCGTAGCCGATACCCGGCCCACAACAATTTCAAGAACGATTTGAGAGCCACACTATTCTATTTCTATATGAACCAATCACCAACTTGGCTGATCGTGTTTGAACTTTTGGCTTCATTACCTTATATATTATTCCAATTTGTGGCCATTCCTTTGGCCTTTCACCAAATTATACACGGTTATGCTCATAAAATGTATTGCAATAAATAAAGCGAAGAAAATCAGAACAACTTCAGTGGAAATGGCGAATGCTTTTATTTAACGAAGGTTGTATGGAGATTCAACCAAATATAAATGGAAGACACACACAAACAAACACAATTATTAATACAGAATAACATGAAATATTGACTAGACCATCAAAATATTTGTCATAAATACAGGTATATAAAATTATAAATTAAGATTGGATGAAAATTTGTTGATCACAACAGAAATTAGTTTTCTACAAATACATGAAGGGACAATCAAGAATGCATAATATTGAGATATATTTAAAATGTCAAAGTAACCAACGTGCTTACAAACATCCTGTAGTTTGGATACATGAAAACTACCAGACTGATTCACATTTAATTATCATTGCAAAAATAATCTACTAAATCATTTCATTTGGAACTACTAAATCACCGATGCTTGAACACTGAGTCTCGCAGATAGATTACGAGTCCTGGCTTCCAACTTGTTAATAATGTTATCAGTATAAATCTTACCCCAATACTTTAATCTTGAGGTAAAGAACATGTGTAGTGTTTTATTAACCAGCTGGCCCTCATGACTTATCTCACCGAGAGCCAAAGGATTTGTATGTGCTACCTGAACAAAGATGGGATTTGAATTCTCGTGAATCCACCTTTGTGTTGCGACTTTTAATTTAAGGAGCACATTACCACTGGACATGGGCTAGTTCACAACCACCTCACAGAATATTTGTTCACAAATTTTTACAAGTTTGAATACCTCAATTGAAGCAAAATACAGACCACCTCTATCCTTGACAGCCACCAACCAAGCAAATTAATGTGGACTCTCACTATAGCTATGAGGATACACCAGAAGGCCCCACCCGTAGACCAACACATTCTGCACAGGACAGATTGCTGAATAACCTCCTTACAATATAGCCTGCAATGTAGTCAATAAAAATCATGTTGACGACTTGGGCAAAAACATGGCGGCGAGTGTCCAGGGTGGCATACTTTGCGCTCAAGCTGATGTATAACATCTATGGGTTTGATTGAGATTTTTAGGATAATGGAGGGTATTGACAAAAATGAAGGATATAGTCTGCCAGTAACCCAGTTTCTTTTTGACAAGAGGATTTGATTGAGATTTGGAGGATAATAAAGGGTATTGACAAAATATGAAGGGTATAGTCTGTCACTTCCTTTTTGACGGGAATATTTAATTGAGATTTTAAGGATAATGAAGGGTATTGACAAAATATGTGCAGAAGAGTTTCACAACAGAATAGACAGTGATATGACCAGGTGCCATTTCCATAGCTTGCGGGTAAAGAAGAGGATAGTCAGGTTAGTATCAAGGCAGGGGTCTCAGTCAGAGTGTAGTTATCTCCACTACCAAAGGTGGACTGCAGTTATGTTTTCAGCCCTGTTTGTCTTTTTGTGAGCAGGATATCTCAAAATGTTATGGACAGATTCGGACGAAACTTGGTCGACAGGTTGGGTGTGTAATATGTTTTTGCGATACTTAAAATTTGAGAAATGATTCCGATTCTGAACTGCTGTCTCAATTCCAAAAGGAATCGATTCTGATTCTTCACCAAAATCTAAATAATAATCAATGCATCCTTGTTCACACACCAAATCTGCTCAACTAGTTTTTTTTAGAATCCGTTTTGAGATAACTTTTTCAGATATCCTGCACATCCAGATCTGATTTTTCCTCCAAGAATCCCTCTGTTGCATCCCTCTACCTTTCTGTTGGTGCCCCCGTCCCTCTTTCCACTGTTGTTTTTTTCTGTTATGTTTAGGTCCGTTCTGTGTTCTCGGTCTTCTTTAAGATTTGACGTTTTATACAATGTGCGAACGACCTCTGGGATGTCATAAGGCAGGTGTGGAAAAGCTACTTAATGTACACGTTGCAAATTATACCTGCTCTTGAAAATCCCCAAAGAGAAAAACTGCACCTTACATTTTAAAAGTTTAAATAACTCAATTTAAAACATTTTAATAGTCATTTCGTTTACAAGTTTCTTTAAATATTGTTTTTTTTTCTTACAATTGGTGTGTTGTTTGGGAGACATATATGCAATGTTCCTGCAACATTATACTGTACATCCAATACTTGTGCCCTGTAATTTGGCGGCACATAGAAACTTCCTTGTAATTAACCAGGGCCACGGGACCGGCCTTCAATGGCCAAGGTGTGACCAGAAGGCACAATTATCAAAGGTATTCAAATCCTGGAAGCTGAACCGACAATTCTGACACTGTGCTGCAGGGTGGTACAACACGTGTCAGGTAGAATGGAGTTCTTTTGTTGAGGGTTCTTAGAACAAGATACAGTGTCCGAGAAACGTCAAGGTTTCAAATTTTTCATCTTACAAGTACTGTACATGTGATTACTAAATAATTTTTTTGTCTTACAAATAATATTCACTTATATTGAAAAACAAGAGTGAGAATTGCTTTGCAATACATGTCCCCCTTACGATATGATATTTTCCATTTCTCAAAAGGGCATAACTCGGTGAAAAATTGACGAAACGTCCTGAAACTCGAACTTGTTCTCTAACTTATCATAGTAAAGCCATGTACCAAGTTTCTGTTTAATATGTTAAAGAGTATGGGGGAAAAGTCAGAAAAACCACAGGAGTGACGGATGGACAGATGGAGAGTAAATCTATTGGGGAAAGCCCCCACTGGGGAAACGGGTAGGGGACTAATAAGTGAAGTGTTGGCATTTATTTTCCGATTATGCAGTATATCATTCCAAGAACATTTGAATGCCCCTGCATAACATAGGTATTACAAAAGATTTTTTTTTTCAATGCCATTTGCATTTTAAAGGTGATACCCATACGGGAAATGTATGTCACGGCTAAAGAAAGATGAAAAGTGAAAAGAGGTGTGGAGGAGCAGACAGGTGGATGAAGGGAAGGTTGGTGAAACCCTCCGACCTCCTCACCTTGGCAACACCCATAAAGATGTTCACTGTTTTTCCAATTTAAAAGATCTAATCATCTATCTGGTGAATATCAGTACAAAAACTATCAGATCATTGCAGAGGGGGGAAAGTGGGATGCAGCGGATTACTGATGCCGAGTCAGAGTTCAATGTTTTCAGATGTTACCCATGTTACCCACATTGGAGATTGATTCCGAGTGATTTTGAAGGGATTGTTGAGGATTTGAAGAGAAATATTTTGGTTTGAAAAGTTTTATTGATAAGTTAAGAAGACAAGGAGAATTTATTTATCTTTTATTTCAGATAAGCAAATGACTAAGCAATAACAACAATTATAATACAATTTATTCAATTACTATCATATTGTCACATTTGTAAGGACTGGGGAGTAGATATTACCTTAGGGCAGTTAGAAATGTGTAGAGTAGTATGGTCTGTGTTCAGGTCGTTAGCCAATCTCAATGTAATTAAGTAGGGAAACACTAGCTTAAGAATTGTCTTGTTTGAATGTACATCATATGGAGGGTGGTGTGTGGTAATAATTACTTGGGGTTTAACATAAAGAATTGTATGTGCAGCCTCCTGTCACGTCAATGAGTGGGGGACTGTCTGTGGTCTTAGAGAAAGGAGAAGTTTTGTCGCCCCTCGAGGTGAGGAGCTTGGATCATCTCAAGATGGGAAGTGTTGTCCAGAGAGGGAGGGGAGGAGTTCACTTTTTTTTTTTTTTTAAAGCTAAGGTTCTCATGTGTATCTAGCATTCCCAAATGTGCAAAGCCACCATTATACGAACGCAGTCCAAGGGAGTTAAAAGCTGTTCGGTCCATCCGTTCAGTGGCCAATGTTACTCAGCCCTGAACACGACCATTCCAATATCATGCACTACCAGCAGAAAAGCTCGTCAAAATGATGGGTGACCCTTCTGTATTTTCACACTATTTAGCCTTGAAAACTCTCACGAAAACCAAATTTACATACAAAAAAACTTTAATTGATTTGTAGTCCAACATATGATACTTTCCCCAGGGAAGATTAGTGGTGAGGGGAGCAATTTGTCAACTAAATACACAGTTTCTGTTGCACACAGTCACACACACATTACCTCAACAGATGTCATTTTCAGAACAACTACAACAACAACAACTGTAATAAAAAGAAAAATCAGACAAAAAAAAAATCAACTTCTCCGTTTATTTGGATTATATACACCAGTACGGGCCTCGTAGGTGCGTAAACGACTGGA
>BROF01002859.1:114934-127405 GCA_024346535.1 Eptatretus burgeri
ATAGCATCGTGTCTTGTCATTGGTTGACAGATAAATGGCCGTAACTTGGGAACTGCTCGTCCGATTGATATCAAACCTCGAAAAGGCACATCCGCGGGGCCCCTGCAATATTCCTGGCAAGTTTCAATCCGAAGAGGAAGCATTGTGACGTCATTTGTGACGTCATAGCACCGTGTCCTGTCTGGTTGACAGAGAATATATAGGTCGTTATTGGTCAACAGACATTGGTCATTGTATCACGTTATTCTTTTTATTCAATTATTGTGCTATTATTGTGTACTGCCAATTATTGTGCTATTATTATTATTAATATGCTGTTATCATTATTCTGAGAAAAAATGGCATGATAAGGTGATAAGGTGGAACGATACTTCAGCTGCCATATATACACCTTT
Organism: Eptatretus burgeri; assembly: GCA_024346535.1. Classification (NCBI taxonomy): domain Eukaryota; kingdom Metazoa; phylum Chordata; class Myxini; order Myxiniformes; family Myxinidae; genus Eptatretus; species Eptatretus burgeri. The sequence goes on from BROF01002859.1 coordinate 115,330, forward strand.
GCAACACTGAAAAAAGCAATAAAACGGCCGTAACTTGGGAACCGCTTGTCCGATTGACATCAAACCTCGAAAAGGCACATCTGCGGGACCCCGGCAATATTCCTGGTAAGTTTCAATCGGATTTCACTGGCGGTCGTCGAGAAACGGCAGTCGCAGACAAACAGACAGACAGACACACACACACACACACACACAGATTGCTGGAATTATAGATAGATGAAGGAAAACCCTTCTGTATTTTTTACAATATTCAGCCTTGAAAAGTCTGGCTAAAACCAAAGTCATGCACAAAAACCTTATAATTTATGACACAAATTGCTCATCCCTTTATTTGGTTGTTGTATAGGCCACAGACCACTGCCACAATCACTCCAGAAGATAATAAATATAACCTGGGGTAAACATGCCTACTGCTCATGTGCATATACCTCATGTGCATCATGGTTATATACCTGGGATAATTCAAGTTGCACTGGGACATGGACCGACACCAGAGGACTGTGGCCAAAGGCCGGAGGCATATGTAGCTTCAAAAAATGGCGGCCGCATTTTTTTGTTTTTGAGGTTGCAATTGCTGGTGGAGTCGGGTCAGCTGTCCAACCAATGGGGCAATGGCAGTCTGTCCACACATTCTGTCAACATACTTCTCATTATATGCCCATCGCATATACATATATATATATATATATATATATATATATATATATATATATATATATATATATATATATACACATATATACATATATATATACTACCGGTCAAAAGTTTTAGAACACCCCCAATTTTCCAGTTTTTACTGAAATTTAAGATGTTCACATCCAGTGAAGAACGTGAAATGGAACAAAGCCAAGCGGTAAACTGCCAGTGGTTTAAAAAAAAAAGTTTAGGTTACTAAAAACTGAAAAATAATATAAATTTCAGAGTTGTTAAAAAAGGCCCTTTTCAGGGAACAAGTAATGGGTTAGCAACTGCAGCTGTTCTGCAGCAATGGAAGTAAATTAAGGCTTGAAAGTTGATGCAAACAATTCCAACAGATGTCCCAACTTTTGTTGATCAGTTGCGAACCCTCTATCTGTATAAAAGTAGTGTTGGAACAGACTGTTTTGCGACACCCTCTGACACATTATTTGGACAATATTGCACTGCAGGAAGTAGTGTATTGCCATCATAATGGCAAGAAAAAGACAATTAACAAAGGAAGACAGACAGACCATTATAACCCTTAAAAGGGTCGGTCTTTCCTTTGGAGAAATTGCAAAGAAGCCAAGGTGTCAGTGAGTACAGTTTCCGACACCATCAAAAGGCACTTGGAAACTGGAGGAAACACTGACAGGAAGTGGTCTGGCAGACCCAAAGCCACAACACAATCAGAAGACAAATTTCTGCGAGTCAAAAGCTTGTGTGATAGGTGCTGTCACAGGACAGCAACTTCAAGCAGAGCTTTACACTGGTTGAAGTGAGGAAGTCTCAGTTTCAACTGTGAAGAGAAGACTTCGAGCTGCAGATTTGACAGGTCGAGTGGCAGTAAGAAAGCCATTGCTAAGATGGCAAAATAAGAAAAAGAGGCTTCCCTGGGCCATGAAGTACTACCAGTGGACTACTGAAAACTGGAAGGTCATATGGACCGATGAATCAAAATTTGAAATCTTCGGTTCATCATGCAGGGTTTTTGTACGCAGTCGAGTAGGTGAAAGGATGGTTCCTCAGTGTGTGACACCAACTGTCAAACATGTAGGAGGAAGCGTAATGATCTGGGGCTCTTTTGCTGGATCCATTCGGCGACTTGCACAGAGTCACTGGCACCCTGAACCAGAAGGGCTACCGCAGCATTTTGCAGCGCCATGCAATACCCTCTGGTCTATGTCTAGTTGGTCAGGGGTTCATCCTATAGCAAGATAACGACCCAAAACATACCTCCAGGCTGTATCAGAACTACCTTAGAAGAAAGGAACAAGACGGTAGGCTTCAAATCATGGAATGGCCAGCACAGTCTCCAGACTTAAACCCCATCGAGCTGGTTTGGGATGAACTGGACAGAAGGTGAAAGCAAAACAACCTTCAAGTTCAACACATTTGTGGGAACTTCTGCAACAGTGTTGGGAAGAACTTTCCGAACAATATTTGATTTCCATTGCAGAAAGAATGCCACGAGTATGTTCGGCTGTTATATCTGCAAAAGGTGGCTACTTTGAAGAGTCAAAAATGTAGATTAAATTTTGTTCAACAAAACGATTCCATGATTTCTATTTTATCTGCAATTGTTTATTTGTTCTATGCTTTATTTTCAAAGAACATTGAAACATGAAACTGCTGAAATTTCAGTAAAAACTGGAAAAAATGGGGGTGTTCTAAAACTTTTGACCGGTAGTGTGTGCATATATAGTGCATCAGCTTGGGGGGGGGGGTCCTCGTGTGCAAAAAATGTACCCTAAGTTACCCACTGGAATTTTGAAGTTGACCACTTCCCTTAACAGAAAAACTTGGTTACCATTTCCATAACCCGGCAATAATTTCGAAAATGGTGCCTCTTTTGGGGGTTCCGACGGAAATTGTCGGGCCAATTATTAGGTGTAGTGGAAATGAAAACGACTGTTACTTTGCAGTCTTTCACCCTAGAAACACAAGCTTCCACTCAAAATGTCGGTCTTGAGACCCTCTTTCATGTGATATGCAAATTAGGTTCATTTGTTCAATAATCAGGTCACTCGAGGTCAAAAGGTCACGAAAATCTGACCTATCTCTGAAACATGCCCCACAGAACATGCCACATCCATATTTTACCCTCTCTGAGGGTCTATCCCATCACCATATGTGCCAAGGAACACAATCATATGAATAACGTGGAATTTGTTGCAATGAAATTAAAACAGCACAGAATGGAATGCAGTCGACTTTCAATCTGATCACTTTTTGGCCACCGCTTAAACGATTAAATGAAAACGAACAATGGGACATTTCAAAGCGCTTGGAGCAGACTATCAACAGAGCCTAGAAAAGTGCATCAGCAATAATTGGTAGTTCAAGAAAGAAGAAGTTTGTGGCCAAGTGGGAACTGATATATCATGAGATGCTTGCCATCACAAACCTTCACAGAGAACTTGCTGGTATTGGTAGTTCCTCCTATGAGTTATAAGTCAACAGGTCATTCAGCAAAGCAGCAACCGAGTTTGAGGCCAACATTCAAGCCATATTAAATGTCATAGAGAAGAATGAGAATCCCTTCCTCACTCCCCCAAAGGAGAAAATGCTCCACAATATCTTAACCAAGGAAGTCATGTCAGAGGATATCAGAGAACAGCTGCTCAATGTGGAGAGAATCGGCAACGATACCTACGAGAAACTTCGTAGAGAAAGATACATAGAGAAGACCGTTTGACTGTCAGACATGATTCATCGCACTAACCTTAAAACCTTCGCTGCAATCCGCAATAATTTATTCCTACACAAAGGAAAAGCAAAACTCAACAAGCGAGAAGATGCTCAGATGAAACGTACACTCGAGATTGCAAAGATACGAGGACGGACGATGGAGGAACTCCGGCAGTACGATGTGTGTACAACGTCTCCTCTCTTTGATGACGAAGGCCTAATGACCAAGCCAATTAAAAGTGAAATTGTCCATGAACTTGAAGCTCATCTCAGCGACCAGGACCCAAGAACACCGAGACCTGATGACTCAATGGGAACATGCTGTATAGTTGATGTGATGGCAAACATTCGCAAGATCCAAACAAAGAGTTCAAAAATTTTTGGTGACTTCTGTGATACCTTTCTAGGCTATGTTGCCTCTACAGCAAAGGGTGCCTCGATAATTGATTTTATGTTTGATTCCTACATGGGAACGTCTTTGAAGGATTCTGAGCAGCAAAGGCGAGAGAAGAAGTCACCCAGAGAACTGCATGATGTGTCCAGGGAAACCTCTCTCTCCCTCGAGAAATGGACAGGTTTTGGCCATCCAGCGTCAACCAAGCAAAATTTGAATCCCTCATTCATGCAGAGGCGCTGGTACGGAATTGGAGTGCTCCTACGTTGGAGATTATAGTTAATCATTTCTGTGGACCAGACAGCATCGTCGTTTCGTGTTGGTCGATGACATCGAGAACTGTAGAGGTTCCACAACTCAAGTGTAATGTAGAAGAGGCTGACATGAGGATTATACCACATGCAATGCATGCTGTTAAACAAGGTAAAAATCGTATCATAGTCCTATCGTCAGACACGGATGTGTTTATTTTGCTGATGTTCTACTGGAGCAAGCTGAATGCGAACGGCCTCAAAGAACTCTGGGTGAAGGGGTTGGTGACTCGACAAGATACATTCCGATACATATCCTTTCAAAGAGGATCGGACGAAGTTTGTGTCAGATTTTGCCCGCTGTCCACACACTAACTGGGTGTGACTACACAAGTAAAGTTGGAACCAAGCATGCTGCTCTTAGAGCCAATCCAGAGATGTACTTAAAGGACTTTGTGGCGGCGACAGGTAACCTGGATACAGTAATTGATAAAGTAGAAGCCTATCTGACACAGGTCCTTAAGAAAGGAACAACGATGAAAACCATGAACCAGCTCCGAAGCCACAGGTATCATCATGCCAAGCGGTAATGTTTGGATGACCTGCCACCCACAAGTCATGCCATTCGGTTGCACATTTTGAGAGCCTACTTTGCTACAAAAGAGATGGTGTCCCTCCTCTCATCATGCGAACCCTCTGACCCAAGACAATTTGGTTTCGAATTTATCGATGCTCTTCTGGTCCCAAGAAGGGGGAACAATCCAATTCCTGAAGACATTGCAATCCACTGCACATGTCAAAAGTGTGGAACTCGGAGATGTCCTTGCCACGGTTCTAACAATCCATGTTGTACATTTTGCACTTGTCAAAGTGACTCGGAAAAGTCAGGATGTCAAAATGTATTTTGTCGTCAGAAAGTGAGTGATATGACTGAATCATAAGTTTATACGCATTTCCAAACCAGAATCACATTCCACCAGTTGGTATGTGTTTACTTACTATGTTGGAGTGGCAGTTTTTGTTTATTCTTTAGGCCCAATGCTGGTCATTAAGTACATTCCATTCATATCTGTATTTTTTCTATCTATTCCAAAAAATTTGACCCCAATAGAGGACAAAAATATGGATCTGGCATGTACTGTGCATTTTCCACAGAAATTTTCACTTTACCCAAATTTTCGTGACCTTTTGACCTCTAGTGACCTGATTCTTGAACCAATGAACCTAATTTGCATATCCTATGAAAGAGGGTCTCAAGACCAACATTTTGAGGGGTAGTTTGTATTTCTCGGGTGTAAAACTGCAAAGTAACAGTCGTTTTCATTTCCACTACCCCTAATAATTGGCCCCGACAATTTCCGTCGGAACCCCTAAAAGAGGCACCATTTTCGCACTTATTGCCGGGTTATGGAAATGGTAACCAAGGTTTTCTGTTACAAGAAGTGATCAACTCCAAAATTCCAGTTGGTAAGTTAGGGGACATTTTTTGCACACGAGGACCCCCCTCGCTGATGCACTAGTATGGCAATAAACTCATTGTCGTCATTATCACATGGTACAAAAACGAACTGGCTTTTTAATGGTGTGAGGTATCATTGGATTGGATGGATATGGCAGTCCACCCTCTCACTACAGGAACGGCAAGGGGGAGTCATGTTATTATCCTTTCTGGGGTATATAAATTACAGTAGATCGGAGGTCGTGCATCAAGAACGTTGGAGGTGTGTTCAATAACCAAGTTTCTTATGGAGCTCACCAAGTGGCTCCAGCATTCAAGCAAGCACTTCATTCAAAACCGCTGATCAGGAATGGCTTGCTTGGTAAACGCTAGCTAGTTGTCTGGTAACTGAACATACCCCGGGTTTCCTCCTTTTCAGTTTATTGTTAAACAGCAGTAGCGACTGTTTAAAAAGGTCATCATACATGTTTGTGGTTTATAATAATTTTTATTTCCAGTTCCACGAACTGCCATAATAAGCTATTTGTACATGTTAACATGGCATTCCTTCAACGATAAAAAAACTTCTTGGAGCGCGGCATATTTAATTATTAGCATTAATATTTTTTGTAATAACATTAATATTATGCTATTATCATCAGTGTTGTTTTTACTTTTGTTGTGAGAAGCGGCCTCGGAGGAACGCCGCCATTAGCTACAGTATCTTAACATGGATATGCACCTTAACATGGACTTCCCCCAAGGCGGAAAATCCCCTTGGCAAATGAAGATGCTGTAACCTCCATCGTGTGGCACTTTGTCCTTCTGTCAAGTTTGGTTGAGATTGGATGAGTCATGACCGAATGTCATGCAGTCAAATAAACAGACAGACACCAAATGACGTGTTTTAGTATGATGATTCGATGATTAGTTGATATTTTACCATTCTGCACTGTTACTGAGTGTGACATGAGTGTGACAATAACAAACGTACACAAACATGAGTGGGTTATTAAAGATGGAGTGAATGTAGAGCAGAGGTGAGGAACTATTGTTACGAATTTGGAGGTTGACTGCACTTAACATACAGGTCCTATAGCTCAGTTATATCGATCAGTAAATGTGGATAGGTAGCTCCCTTTTCCCTTGTCTAATGGGTAATTATATGTTCCTGCGCTGTGGAGTTACTTTGATAGTCAGGGTTTCCTTTTATTTTTACACCACCAATGAAAACCCTCTCCTCCCATCATTCTCCATGCGCTCAGTAGGGGAAAAGTCATGCCCCACCCATCGATTCGCTTGGCAGCACGCCGAGTAGGGGAAAGGTCAGGCCCCACCCATCGGCTCGCTTGGGCACTCCAAGTGATGGAATGCGACAGCCCCCACCGACGGCGAACGAGCCACGCCGGAAGCGAGCCGCGCCCGAGAGGGATAAAATGGGAACGGAGAGACAGAAGTTGGTCCTTGGTTCTTAGTTGGTGGTGGGTGGTTGGAGTTGGTGGTTGTTTGGCTGAGTCTACTCGGGCGGGTTGCGAAGGATCGGCGCCTCGTCTTCACCAGCGCGTGTTCTGGAGTGCGAGAGGATCCGCAGGAGCTCGGGAGGCTGATCGCGGCTCGCCGGTGTCTGGATTCAGCTCGCCCTCGCTGGTGCCCGGTTCGAATCAGCTCGAAGACCACACGAGGTGGACAGGTCCAAGGCAGGTTCTGGTCTTCAGTTTGCCTCTCCATCCGAGCTGGAGGCCTTAATAAAGACCACTTTGGGAGTGTGTGTGTGTGTGTGTGTGTGTGTGTGTGTGTGTGTGTGTGTGTGTGCGTTTGCGGCACCAGTCTGCAAAGTAAAGAATTGTTAAGTGCCTTGCTGTACATACGTGCTTATCAATATTTGGATAACTCTGCCCTTACGTGCTCCCTCATTTCCCTATTGTTTAATAAATATCCCCATTTGTGAAATGTATCAGCTTGTTCGTGTCCTTTCCTCCAGTGACTTAGCGCGCTGTGTTGGAAAATTAGCAATGCCGTTGTGCCGCCACAACGGGACCTTTGGAGCGACGGATCTCGGTGACCGTCCGCTTGGGTCACACACAGTTCGAGTACGCTAGTGGCTCGTTCCGTACGGGTGCCATCGAGGGTGTGGAGACTCGGTAAATCGCCACGTGGATATCTAGGTACTTTGAAAATTGGCAAATAACCCTGTACCACGTGGAAGAAATATTGACGCTTCACGGTCCAATAAGGGACCCGTAGTCTTCGGAGTTTTCCGAAGAAGTACGATCTAAATTCCGGGTGATCGGCGGAGTCGACTCTACGACTCCATCTAGCGGTCGGGCTCGTCGCCGATGCCCGGCCTGCAACACTATTCTTTGTCTGAGAGCCGGAATGATCTACTCCTCTGAGAGGATTTAACTGAGGAAGCTGAAACTTTCTGGAGTTAATCAAGGCACCCTGAAGTTTCGCAAGTGTAAGTTTCATTAGATTCCATCAAGTTTTGAAAAAAAAAAACATTTTTTTTTGCCCATCTTGCCATTTTCTTCTTTTTGGGGGAATGGGGGTTGTTGTGGAATTGATTTAACGTTTTACTTTCTTACTTTTTCGTTAACCATTTTAACCGACTCGATATTAATACTTAAATGAAAGACACCGATTAATTCATTACCACAATGTGAAAGCACATTACATGAGAGAGTTTTATTCTAACTTGGTACTTGGCCAGTACCAAGGAGTACAAGCCACAGAGATGGTAAAACATCTTCAATGATCTGCATTAACCCAAGATTACATTTTCTGGTATTTATATGCATTCATGGGAGAGTGGAGGGGGCTGATAAACATTAGCCAAAGAACTCCAAAATGCAATATGTGTCTTCCAGGTGAAAAGCAGGTGACATAATTACGGCAAAAGTTGCTGTTATCAACCAGGTCACTTTGTTCCATAGCATGACATTCCTTTTATCAACATTTAGGTCAAAGACTCTTGGCTAAAGGAAGCATAACTGACAGCCAATTTGACTTATAGCATAAAAATTAAATTTATAAAACACCAGCAACAATTATAATAGAGTACATTAATATAATTATTTTCTTCCACAATTCCCCCCTTTTTCCTTATAAGGAAAATTTAGAATAATTATATTATTTGGAATAAGTTGTTATAATAATAATATAATATACTCTATTATAATTGTTGCTGGTGTTTTATAAATTTAATGGAGAGTACATGAATAGAATTATTTTCTTCCACAGGGTGCAAATTGATTTATCCAAACTATATAACCTCAATGTATTATTTATGCAAATAAGCAGTATGCATGTTTTTGTTTCATATACATAACCCAAGTTAATTTTTTTTTGGGAGCGATCCAGGCAGCGTTTTTCTGCTTATCCACCACCCAAATAAACGGATGTATTGGAAGAGCATGTTACACACTTGGAGCCAGATTGCCCATCGGGTGGGTACTCTGCTATGGTATTAATTATCACAAATATCAGAACATGACCCCCACCCCCTCCCTCCCTGGTGACTCCCAATGGAAGTAGGTGCTTCGAGTTGTTATAATGCAATTAAACATCCTGATTCTCAATGCAAGCTAAACAAAAGTAACATTGGAAATCACATACATTTTAACAGAATTCATATTAATAGCAACTTTAAAGTAACCCACCTGATGTGACATCTGAGATTGCTTCCTTTTGATCAGTTTCCATGTGTGGCAGAATACTTGTTGCTTTATGTTGTTTTCAAGGTGCTTGTCTGTTAACCTCGATCACACTTTCAATTGAGAGAAAAACAGTTCACATAGGTAAGTGATCCGAAAAAGTGAAGCAACCTTCTTTGTATAGAACAACAGTTGTGAAAGTCTTGTTTGAGCAGGAGAGCCTTGTGAAAGTCAACTGTATTCATGTTGCTAAACTTCAGCTCGAGTTCAACATTTTCGTGATTGCACACGATAGCTATTCTGCGTCAGACACCTTTCCAAACCTCTCATGATGGTTGGAAGTGATAGTTGTTGCCTTTTCTTAATTGACTTCCCCACAAACAAAGTTTAGATTGAAATGACTTTACAATTGGTTCACCAAATCGACCTTGAACTTATAACCTTGTGTTCATTTCGTTCAAGTGGCTTGTAATGTCCACTAAGAATGCAATATCGCAAAGCCACCGATCACTTTTTAATTCCGGCACTGGTTTTCCCTTCATTCCATGAACATGAGCAATCCTGCTTTCATATTGTAAAAGCATTCCAGTGCAGGAGAATAAAAGCATAACAGGAGAAAAACATGAAAGCTCTGTGCGGACAAACAGAGGAACAAACGAATCCAAATGCATTACCCTCTCCTCTGGTGAGGGTAACTAGAGTAGAGCTTATGAGCCTTGATCTTGTCGAGAAAGAGAGAAAGAGAGAAAGAGAGAAAGAGAGAAAGAGAGAAAGAGAGAAAGAGAGAAAGAGAGAAAGAGAGAAAGAGAGAAAGAGAGAAAGAGAGAAAGAGAGAAAGAGAGAAAGAGAGAAAGAGAGATATATATATATATATATATATATATATATATATATATATATATATATATATATCTATCTATATCTGTGACTCAGGTTGGGCAGGAATGCTCGGTTTCAGGGGTGGCACAAACCTCGGGTTTAACTGCAGTCTCTTCGACAAGAATCCCATTTGAACAAGGAGGCTGTTCTGATCACGTTTTTTTGGGGTAATCATCTGAAAATGTCACACGTCTGTTAAAGCAGTGACAAGGTTTGACCGTAAGACGTAGCTTGAAGCAGATCAGTGAGATTAATCACAATAACACAGCAGCACCAAGTTGTGTCCAAAACCAATCCCGGCTCTCCCTATTTCCCTTTTTAATCCCTTCCCATTGCTGAAGGCGAACACCCACGCACAACGAGCCAGTGGAAGGAAAGGCAAATATGTATGTTTCCTTGGACCTGTGGTTTCATTGCGTCATCCTGAAATGTACTTCGTCTCATGCTTGGCCTAGCAGAGTCATCATGTTCCAATGGTGAGGTAATTCCATAGCAACAATGGAGGTAGAATCAAACGAGAGGCCGTGGATTAACATCATTACAGTGAAGACATCACTTTGGGTTTATTACATCATATGTTTTTACACATTCAGGCTGATGATACTGCAGCTTGAGAGAATGGTGTCAGGCAGGTGAAGTTCATTCAATTCATACACACATTTTATACACTGCCTTTTTACATTGATGTACACACTATACATATATACAGTATGTATCCATCCACCGGGACCATACTCTGTGCAGAGCGTTGTTGTTGCCTAAGCAGTCTCCTTGGCTATTTGGCACAATCCTGGACGGGTCGCCACTCCGACACAGGATACCAACGAGCTGGCACTCATTTTGTGCTGACCTCGCAAGGATAACAGGCAGAGTCAACCCCACCTGGTATTAATTCAACAGCCACGTGGAATTTGAACTCAGGATCCTAGGATCCCAAGCCCACCACCCTAACCATTAAGACAACACCAGGCATACAGTATGTATGTTGTTTTGGAAATGGCTCCCAGTGGGTTAATATAATGTTTCGTATAGAGGAGATATTTCCTAAAATGAGTGTCCAGATAAGAGTAAGCGTGAAATAATTAGTCACTAGCATAACCCGCGCTCTGCGTGACATGTTGGGGTGGTTGTGTTTGAGAAAGGAACTGATGCAGAGTATCAGAAGTAATTTTACTTTAATGCAGTAAGTGGAATACGATTTCACTGTTTCAGAACCATTTTATTTACTTTTTTTTGTACCATGCACCTCATATGGTCTTTGAGATAATGTAAGCCGAATATCACGTTACTCGAGCGCAGAACAAAGTCGAAGATAGCGCGACACAAAACCACAAACTCGGAAATAATATACAAGATGTTATTCCATATGCCATTGTTACCTCCATCACCGAAGGTTATGTTTTCACCACGTTCTGTCTGTCTGTTTGTTTATTTGTGAACAGGATATCTCAAAAGGTTATGGATGGATTTGGAAGAAATTTGGTTGTCAAGCTCGATGTGTCACAATGGCAAATTGATTCCGTTTTGGTGAAGATCTGGATCCGGATACTCGAATTTTGAAGTGATTCTTCACCGTTGAGAGATAGTGCCAAAAACGATATACAGCATGATATCTCAACAAGTTATGGACAGATTATGACAAAACTTGTTGCATGAGTTAGTTTGGTGACAAGAACAAGCAGATTAGATTTTGGTTACGATCTGAATCCAGATCCGGTTTATCAGTGGAATACAAAATGGGGACTGTTCAACAAGGCAGATGTATATCTGATGCAGATGTACAAGATTATATTAAAGACTCTGCGTTCAGGCCATCTTGCATAGTGTTAATTCGAGCATACTTGAGTGTGGCTGGACTTGCATGTGTGTCCAGTTATATATTAGCATATATATTGTGACGTCCACGGGACTTGAACAGTCCCGCCAATGTAGAATGAGCCGAAACGATGGAGGTGGTTTATTTTTTTATAACCCAAAGATGGCGGTTTTAATCGCTCTACCGCAAACGGGATGAGGAAGGTGGCACGAGTCGCTTTTCACTGAGTTAATAACGTTTATTTCTCTAACCAGAAATAATAAGACTCGGCAA
>BROF01002859.1:132861-155437 GCA_024346535.1 Eptatretus burgeri
TATATATATATATATATATATTTGTATATATGTTCTCTGTCAAACCCCGCTATTCGTGGGGCATGCATTCCTGAAAAATGCTGTGAATATCTGAGTCCATGAATCAAGAATCTCCAAATTGCAGGGTCCAACAGTATATGACTTTGGTGACGTCCCTATGCCTGCCCGATTGTTATCCTCCTCACTCCCCCTACCCCCGCGACATAATTCGGTCCATAAACGGATAGATTGCATTTCCTCCTCCTAGATTTAAAGCTCCTTCTTTTCTCTTGATTGCTCAAATAATGCAAAATCCCATGGTGTGGACAGGTCCCAATTCAACAGACAGAGTGGACATGTTAACAAAGTTGTGCAACTCTCTGACAACTATTCAATATATGCAATAAAAATAATAATAATATCAGTCACCTCGGAGATACCTCTTTTTAGTCTATATAATTTTCTGGATTTATGCTCAGACTCCAAAACTCAATGTGTAACAATTTGGATCAAACAACAATTCTCGACCTTACTATCCTAACTCGGAAAAGCGCCGATATCTTAGGGTTCTGACTTGACTTTTTTGTTTATTAACGCGTTTTCCCCAACTTTACCAGAAGTCGAGACACACTACCAAGATAAACATGAAAGATTGTGTCTCAATTCGAGGACTGATTGGGTCCAGGAAATGTAAAATGCATGAAAAGTAAGACGTCTGATTCCTGTGTAAAGGTGGCATCCAGATCAGGAGTATGGAACTAAGCTTTTGGTTGGGTAGTTTACACCTAGGGCTTGAAGGGAGCCTGGAAGTATGCACACTCACCTTTGAGCTGTCTAGCATTGGTTGGAATCTCCAACTAACAATAAACCATCACTTCTTTCATATGCAGTACAAGGCTGTGGGGTGAGCATCATTGGCTGAAGGCATGGTTGTTGCTGATGTGCCCTCTGTAGGTTATGGCAGGAATTTTGGAATTTCATCAGGGTGCCTGTGATAACTCGCCTTGTCTTCGCGAAGGACACCATAGAATCTTTTAACGTCCATCAACTAATTCCGGCAGACAGGATGCCTGCTTAACGTCGATCCGTGGGTTGGCGCACGTATTGATGTCTCGCCCTGCCTGTGAGACACCAGGATGACAGTTTACACCTGGGCTGAGGTCGAACCCAGGTTGGACTTCTCAGAAGTGAGTGTGCATATCTTGCGGCCATCCTGCCAGCCATAAACTGTCACCCTGGTGTTTTGCATGCAGCGTGATACTTCAATTGGTGCGCCATCCCTTGTGAGGATGTTATACTGGTTGTCCCGTCTGCTAGTATTAGGCAAGTTATCACCGGCACCCTGAACAAATTGCTAATTCCTGCCTGGACTGCCAGTATCAAAATAGTTTGGTGTTCTCAACTCTCATCTCCAGTCATCTCCAGTCAGTCATCCCAACTCTCATCTTCAGTCATCTCCAGTCAATCATTCCAACTCTCATCTCCAGTCACCTCATCTTCAGTCATCCCAACTCTCATCTTCAGTTATCTCATCTCTATTCTCCAGTTAGCCATCCCAAATCTCATCTCCAGTCATCTCCAGTCAGTCATCCCTACTCTCATCTCCAGTCATCTCATCTTCAGTCATCCCAACTCTCATCTCCAGTCAGCCATCCCAACTCCCATCTTCAGTCATCTCATCTCTCTTCTTCAGTCAGCCATCCCAAATCTCATCTCCAGTCATCTCCAGTCAGTCATCCCAACTCTCATCTCCAGTCATCTCATCTTCAGTCAGCCATCCCAACTCACATCTCCAGTCAGTCATACCAACTCTCATCTCCAGTCAGTCATCTCAACTCTCATCTCCAGTCATCTCCAGTTCGTCATCCCAACTCTCATCTCCAGTCATCTCATCTTAAGTCAGCCATCCCAACTCATATCTCCAATCAGCCAACCCAACTCTCATCTCCAGTCATCTCCAATCAGCCATCCCAACTCTCATCTCCAGTCAGTCATCCCAACTCTCATCTTCAGTTATTTCATCTCTCTTCTCCAGTCAGCCATCCCAAATCTCATCTCCAGTCAGCCATCCCAAATCTCATCTCCAGTCAGTCATCCCAAATCTCATCTCCAGTCAGTCATCCCTACTCTCATCTCCAGTCATCTCATCTTCAGTCATCCGAACTCTCATCTCCAGTCAGCCATTCCAACAGTCATCTCCAATCATCTCATCTTCAGTCATCCCAACTCTCATCTCCAGTCATTTCCAGTTAGTCGTCCCAACTCTCATCTCCAGTCAGCCATCCCGACTCTTATCTTCAGTCATCTCATCTCTCTTCTCCAGTCAGTCATCCTAACTCTCATCTCCAGTCATCTCATCTTCAGTCAGTCATCCTAATTCTCATCTCCAGTCAGTCATCCCAAATCTCATCTCCAGTCATCTCATCTTCAGTCATCTCATCTCTCTTCTCCAGTCAGTCATCCTAACTCTCATCTCCAGTCATCTCATCTTCAGTCAGTCATCCTAATTCTTATCTCCAGTCAGTCATCCCAAATCTCATCTCCAGTCATCTCATCTTCAGTCAGCCATCCCAACTCATATCTCCAATCAGGCAACTCAACTCTCATCTCCAGTCATCTCCAATCAGCCATGCCAACTGTCATCTCCAGCCCTTCACAGCAATGACAACGTCGTACTACCCTCTGCCACGTTGACTAACACAACACTGAGACATCTAGTGTCAGAATCATTGTACCCAGTGGTGCGAAGACTGATGGTACGGACTGTACTTTGTTTCATCGAACATCTTTACTCGTTTTGGAGAAAAACAATCGGAGGAAATATTTTTAAACACACCCTCGTAGAAAGAAATGAATTTCTTCCCTGTCGCGTGTAGTTCAATCACAGCAGTCTAACAAGTCATCCTTCTAGTATCAGCTCGTATTTTGCTAACCTGCTGATTGTGATGCGTTTGGTCTATGACGTCACATAATATTAATTGGTGGGTGACACTAAATGTAACAAACTGAGTTTTGTGTTATCTCTTGATGTTTTTTTTTTATTATTATTATATTTTACAATTACCATTTGCCTTCCATCATGGTGGTACAGGGATGGAGATGTGTAAGGGATAGTGCGGAATGAAGTAGAGAGATATAAAGGTAGGCTGAGGTGTGAAGGGAGCAGGAAGAGTGTGTGCGGATGAAGAAAGAGAGGACAGAAAGTGGGAAGAGCTTCAGGAAGGAAGCTGGCTTGGAACATTGCCAATGTTACTCACAACATATCAGATGAGATAAAATCTTACCTGCATATTGGGGGCGTTGTGGGCCGCTAGTGCAGATTTGAGAGCTTCCAAGGAAGGAGGGGGAAGAGGAACTGGTTTGTAACGTCTGGAGGAGGTAATGAGGTGGGGGACGGTGGAATGGGTACCCAGACAGCCAAGTCCAAATCCCTGCTTTTCACGTGATGCTAATTGGCCGAGATTAGGAGGCGAGTGTTATTCGATACAGTGGAAACTTTTAATAAAGCACTGAACATAAAGGTGCACCAGTGAATCAAAGGGTCCACGTCATTAGGGGGCTGATGGGGCTCTGAGCGCTGCCTTTGGAGAGAACGATGGACGAGGAGGGCGAGGCGTTGTGGTTCCGACACAAGGCAGGGATTGGGGGATGGAGGTTGAAGCAGGATGGCTCAGGCGCCGGATTGTTCCACATGGGTTGTTGTTGCAACTCCCGCTGCCAACAATTTGTGCTGCCATGATGTTCTTCCTCCACTTAGTTCATGTAATTATCTTCATAACTAACTTTTTCCCCTATTTTCTTTTAATCAACTTTCTTTTATTTCTTTTTCCATTTTTTTTTTTTTTGCTGAATAAGTTGGCAGGAACGGATGCATGGTGCAAGTTGCCACCATTGGCAAAAAATACTTTTTCCCCTATTTTCTTTTCTTTCTTTTCCATTTTTTTGCTGAATAAATTGGCGGGAACGGATGCAGGGTGCAAGTTGGCACCATTGGCAAAAAATACTTTTTCCCCTATTTTCTTTTCATCAACTTTCTTTTCTTTCTTTTCCATTTTTTTGCTCAATAAATTGGCAGGAACGGATGCAGGGTGCAAGTTGGCACCATTGGCAAAAAATACATTTTCCCCTATTTTCTTTTCATCAACTTTCTTTTCTTTCTTTTTCAATTTTTTTTTGCTGAATAAATTGGCGGGAACGGATGCAGGTTGCAAGTTGGCACCATTGGCAAAAAATACATTTTCCCCTATTTTCTTTTCATCAACTTTCTTTTCTTTCTTTTTCAATTTTTTTTTGCTGAATAAATTGGCGGGAACGGATGCAGGGTGCAAGTTGGCACCATTAGCAAAAAATACCAGACTCTTACTCACACATGACGTCATGCGACCATACTTGGAATAATGGTGTCAAAAGACTAAGACTGTTCCAAGGCGAAAGAGTTCTGAGCACGCAACTTCGGCCTCGTCAGCGGTAATCGAACTTGAAGGCTCGAAAGCTCTCAGGCTACGGATGCCGCAGGTCGGTGGTCAGAAGAGCAAACCGCAGCGCAGCCTCGGCCCCTGAGGCAGCCCCTGTCTGAACACCATTGTGTGCGTGCAATGGGTTCGTGCACAGCCGGGCCTTTTCGGCTCTTCCCTATGTGACGGGCGCCGGCTCCGTGAAATGCGATCCGTCTCCGCACTAACTCGACTGTTTGCGCGACCTTTTGCCAAAACGCGTCACCGCGAAACGTCTCCTTCACGAGGCGGCCTCAGTAGCAGATCAAAACGTCGGATCTCCCTGTAGGGCCTCTCCCTTTCGGTGGGGTGGAAACGCAGCGATGAAAGCGCGGGAAGCACGTGCTACGGGCGCGCCCCTTTTATATGCACAGCAGTACCAGATAATGTGAGTTGCGGTACATGGAGAAGAACTCTCATGTGGACCTGAAATGAAAGCCCCTTAACTCACGCCATCCTTTCTCCGAGGTCAGTACACGCAGTTATATCAATCTCCAAGTGGGAACGCACAAAGCATAAGCTGCCATTATCTCTGGCGGTGCGATCCGCGTTGCGGGTTCGCAGAACGCGCGTCTCTGCCCGATGCGTAATGCGAACCACATGGCAAGTGGGAACCGCCGAGCAATCAGCAATTTCGGAAGCATTTTGAAGGGCATGGGAGAGCGGGCGAAGCGAGCCACCGACGCACCATCAATGGGCGCGACACCCTGGGAACCAGATCCCGGCAGTCGAACCACGATTTGGGAACATTTTTTGTCTTTTTCTTGCATTGTTCCCTCTTTGTATGCATGTCTCTGTCTTTGCCTATCCTTCTCGGACCGAGGTTGTACAATGAAGAATTCAGAGCAAATTTGTTTGGATTGAATGTGATATATATATATATATATATATATATATATATATATATATATATATATATATATATATATATATATATATATATGTGCATACATACACACACAAGTTCGGTTACCGAGATGGGGTTTATTTAGACTTTAGTGGAATGTCAGGAAGTTTTATGTTTGAAGCTGGAGCAAAAATTAATGCGGAAGTGCATCACGTCAATATTGGGCCAAATGGCCAAATTTCCTTGTTGGGTAAACACCATGATGGGGTGTTTACCTTACTAACTCTCATTGTTTTGAAGTTAACATCCATGAATGTGTGGGTAGTCTTTACTAGGGTCCAGTGGATCACTGTTTTTGAGAAGTTGCAAAATTCCAATTGGGAGGTCTGCCTTTTGCAGGAACGTTATATTCTGCATGGTGAGTGAGGGTACCTCCAGGCAGATTGGTCATATGGAGAGTCATATTGGTCTGGAGATCGTATTGTTGCAGACCCGGGGTCGGGAGCGAAGACCACGAGGGGTGAACTACCTCAGGTTCCCACCAGACTCTGCAGAATCACAGGCCGTTGCACATGAATAACTTTGTGAGATGGCAGGTCGCCAATCGACCACAAACGCCAATAACTCGACCACGTGCCTTAGGGTCCTCCATCTAATTAATACCGTTTACCTGAAGGTCACGTGATCTCATTACCGGGGAATACGCCCTCGATATGCACTTGTACTCAAACTGGATCACCTCACCAGATCAGAAGCAGCCAAGCGGAAATGCCAGGCACATACCGGCTAGGAAACAGATCGTTGTGGAATAATGTTCCGGCGAAACTTGGTTCGGGTCATGCTGGACCAATGGAAGAAAATACAAAAACGAGCTGGGAACATTTCCATATAACACATTTATTTACAATCAAGTGAGGAGAAGTATGTGGCACATTGAATCGGATTTATTTGCATGAACAGCAGGGGATAGCAAGGAATTTGTGGGGTGTGGCAAAAGACTAGCAATCTTATGAAAGAAGACACAGAGCAGGATTATCCCGACTCTCTTCTACAATCCTACCTAATCTATGACAGGCGCCATCACACACACACGCACTCATGCACACACCCGAGGAAAGTTGGAGAGCCAAGAGAGAAAGAGAAAGGTGACATTGAGCACCCTCCAAATACCTGGTGTGATCGACTGACCAACACGGCCCAGGGCGCTTAGGGAGGGGCAGTTGGAAAGATACTGGTGTCAATGGTGTGGGAGTGAGGACGTGCTATGTCAGCGGCGTGAGGGGCGTGGTGTCGTGCCAGAGGAAAATGGGATTGCGAGTCAGTAACGTTCTTCTTTGTGTGTTCTTCACAGTGGATGGGATAGAGGGGTAGAGAGAGCGAGAGTAAGAGAGAGAGAGAGAGAGAGAGAGAGAGAGAGAGTAGAAGAAGGAAGGTCCCGAACCGAGCTGTGTAAAGGTTTGTATGTGTCGCGTGTACCTCCGTGGGATGCTCCACCTGAGCATTCCTACCTCGTGATATGGCACGTTATCTCCTGCCAATTTATTCGCCAGGGCTCATGGCAACGTGTGCTCCACACTGGTCCACCCGGCTGCGTGGGGGTGGTGGGATATTGACAGCAGAGAGTCTCAAAGGATGCTAGTCACCTCGGATTCAGGTTCTCAAAGAAGAAGAAGCTCTATATGAAGAAGCGAGTTAAAAGGGCTCCACGCTAACTCCTTTTATAAGCCCCAGGTGAAGGATGGGGCGAGGACCGGAAAGCGACTTGCTGTGGCCCAAAATCCTGCTCTTCTATTGTGACACAGTGGCCGGAGCCATGCCCCGCCAGGCTCAAGAACCGGAAACCGGCTCAGATGCCAACCAGCTATGCCTACCGGCTTCTGCATGGCTCGGAGCTCCTGACTTAACATGGGGGCATGCTCCCTGAGTCGGCACCCCGACCCTGAATGTGCACCGAGCCTCGTCTGTATGTCAGATGGCAGCGGACTTTCTCCGCCACCCATGGGCTTCTTCATGAGCCAAAATGCACACCCGGTACCTGAACCAAACTCCTGGAACACCCTTCCCGCGACCCCTTCTCATTGCATTGGGTCTTGCCGTGGTCTGACGACAGAATGAGGGTTGCAACAATTCTGGACACTCACCCAGGACATTCCCGGTGAGATGCGGTGGAGCTATTTGCATCTGTTGCGTCATCGAGCATCGCGCGGAGCCAAGGACAATCCGACGCCACGCAGTGCTCCTCGAAATAGAGTGGTGAATTGTAGCGAAGCAGAAGTACGAGGGGGTGCGGGAATATTTTTCCCGTGTGCGGGAGGCATTGGTGGTCAAAGTGGTGAGATTTGGTGAGCGAGGTGCGGGGTAAGGTGAGGTGCCGGCAGATTTGAATGAAATAATGGCGCGCAAATTCCTTGGGCAGGCTTTCTTGTGTGCAACGGGGATGGGATGATCTGAGCCACAGAAGGCATCATGGTGTGCTTATTAATTAACAATTGTCTATTGAATGGCGTCTGTGCTCGCATGCTTGTTATGTACTCTGGCTAAAAGAAAAGGGTTAGAGTAGGGGTCAGAGTATCAAAAAGAGATATTTATTCGACCTAACTACAAGACCCACACAATGCACTTCGTCCTGTTAACCCACAAGACATGAGGGGAGGACTAACTACATGAATACTAATGAAATAACTGCCTGGGGATCACTGTATGTTGGGTGCCATTGCCTTGGAGGCATGCAGTTTTGCAGAATCGCGATAGCATTAATAGTTGTTCAGGTGTCGGGTTCCTTATCAAGAGGCCTGATATTGAGGTCCTGGGTTTAGATGAAACTATCCCAATTGGCTTCACTCAGGGTGGCTGTGCCATAAACCCCCCTGACCCTGGTCAATGTAGACGCCTCTCAGTGTGCAAGGGAAAGGATGGAGCACCTGTGCCAGATGGAACTCCTTCTTTCTAGCTCTGCCCCAGTGATTGCTGGGGGTGATCTTAATATCGATAGTGCCAGATTTGCCCAAGATGGCTCAGAGCGTGTCCTTAAAAAGGATTATTCAGGATTTTATGTTGTGGGATGCGGCTACACAAATGGGTAGTGGCTTCACCTGGACCGATGCCACTGGTATCTGGCAGAGCAGGATTGATTATTTATTTTTGGTATCTTAGACATGGTACTTCATGCGGTGGCGTTTTTTGATCACTGTCGTTTGTCCATGGACGTGGTGTGTTGTTAGAGGGGGGTGCACACTCAATGCTGTCAACTATGGAAGCTTAAATGTTGCCTTTTGCTGGACAGCAGTTTAGTGCAGTCGTGTGTTCACAAGTTTAGGTATTGGCAAACTGTTAGGTGCCTCCTCCTCTCCTCAGCAGCCTGGTGGGAAGTGGTGAAACATAGGACTGAAGTGTTTTTCCGTACGGCCAGGCGAATGAAGGCCTTAGGAAGACATGAGCATTTGATGTGCATGCAGGCTTACCTCCAAAGTTTGCATCAGAAACTTGGGAAAGGGTTCGATATGTCCGAGAAAATTTGGTGGACCAAGGGAAGGATCTTTTTCCTCCTCGAGCATAAGGCCAGGATCGTCATCTTTCATAAATGAAAGGTGTACGACATTCTTCTTCCAATGATGTGTCAGGCAGGAAGCATTTTGCCTCATATTAAGGTGGAGCGAAGTCTTTGTTTCTGACCTTGAGCAAATCACGGAAGTAGTGGGTAACTATTACTACAGGCTCTTTGCAAATCTACTGGTGGATTAATTAATCTCAGTTGGCCAATTTAGTTGGCTCCCTGAATAATAATCAGTTGAGCCCTAAACAGCGGGAGCTTTTAGAGAGGCTGGTGAGAGTTCTCCGGTGTCGATGCTTTGGTCGTGAATAAAACTCTTGGTGACAATGGCCACCCTGTGGAGTTGTTTCACCACTTTTGTCACGTTCTACCAATCTGCAGGCAATGTGGGAGTTAGCGAGCTCTCCTCGGCTTCTAGATTAGATGTGCCATGGTGTGGTGACCCTCATGCACAAGAAGGGTGATCGGGGGGAATTGTCCAACTGGCGCCTGATCACTTTGCTCAATGTGAACTACAAAATACTGAGAAAGGTGCTGTCTAGGCTTGTACATTGTGTCTCGGGGGATATTTTGCAGCCACACCAGACTTGTGCTGTTCCGGATCACAAAGTGTCAGACACCATGGGCTTGGTTCGAGAGGCGATCCAGTTTGCAGAAAAAGAGACCTCCCACTGAGTGTCATCAGTTAGGACCAGGAGAAAACCTTCAACAGGGTGTCTCATGAATACATGATTTTTCGCACATGCACACTTCTTCTTTCAGTAATAGATGCAAAAATCTAGTATAATTACCATCGCCGAAGGAGAGGGTATTGCATTTGTTCCGTTTGTTTGTTTGTCTTTCTGTCTATCTGTCTGTCTGTCTGTTTGTTTGTCCGCACAGAACTTTCGTGTTTTTCTCCGCAACTGCTTGTCGGATTGAGACGAAATTTTCACCATAGGTGCAACGACTCGTGTCGAATGTAAAAATAATTATGACGTCATAGGTCACATGGTGTGGCAGCCATGTTGGAAAACCGGGAAAAAAAACTTTGGACCTCTGTATCTCTGAAACCGCACCAAGGAAAAAAATTGAAACTTGGCACACGGCAAGCACTTCTCATGAGGAATGTGATTTTTTAATGACGTCACAGGTGCCTTATGACGTCATAATTGCATCTGTAGAATGCTGCATCTGATCAGTATGAAAAATTTTGAGGG
This sequence comes from Eptatretus burgeri, assembly GCA_024346535.1. NCBI lineage: Eukaryota > Metazoa > Chordata > Myxini > Myxiniformes > Myxinidae > Eptatretus > Eptatretus burgeri. The sequence continues at coordinate 142,930 of BROF01002859.1, forward strand.
TCAGCTCGGGATAAAATGGTCCACAGAAAAAAAAAATAGCTTGATGACGTCATCACTCATCTGATTCGGCAGCCATATTGTTTAAAAGAAAAACCTTAAAATTTTTTCTCTGACGTGGCTGAACAGATTGAGGTGAAACTTTATAAGTATGACCACCTATTCGTGAGGAACAAAAGGTTCACACATATGATGTCATAGGTCACATGGTTTGGCAGCCTAAGTGGATTTACCCTAAAACCTATAAAAAAAACTTTTTCTTCAGAATGGCTGGACAGATCGAGGGGAAATTTCACACAAATGTTCCCCAAGCCTAGTGTGTACCAGTTTGTTTGGGAATAATTGCTTGGTCACATGGTTTGGCAGCCATATTTGATTGAAGAAAAATATTTCAATGTTTTCTCTGGAATCACTTAATCAATAGACGTGAAACTTCACATTTATGATCTAGTAGTGATGGGTAAACATGTTTTAGATTTCAACTTGATCGGACACATAGTCTCGCAGCCAGAATAAATATTTTTTGATCTGGGTTCGTTTTGTTTATTTGATTGAATGAGGCTCATTTGGCTGTGCCTGGATGGGTTTGAGGGTAGACGAGTAGCAGCTGAAATGTGAATCTTATCCAGGTTCCTCCAGGTGACTTCATCTTTGCTTTCTGCTTGTTTGGGTTCCTTCTGATTACTCCAATGCAGGACTGTACCTATTTGGTCTACCATTTGATTTGAGTTGAATTTATTTTAATCCCATTCTAAATTCAACTGAATAATAATAAAAAAACGTCATGGGTCTGGGTCAGGTGTCCAATCGAAGCGGGGTTGCATCAAAGCCGGACGTCTTGGTACCCGGTCATCACTGCCAGCAGTTCTAAAGTGGCAGTTCTAATTATTTCTCTTATTAATCACGTAACACACCAGAACACAAACGCCACACAACATACATCACACTAAAATACACAAGTACCACGCAAACCAAGTCCTGGCGAGGGTCTGCAAACTCTGATTACTCTTCTTCTTGTTTCTCTTGTGGCTGTGGAACCATCACAGCAACCAGAGCGAAACAAATAATATTTTTTTTTACAACAGACTTCACAGTTCTTAATATGATTTATAATCAGTATCATAATTTTAAACGTACCCTGTATATTCACAAGCCCCAGATATGTCCTTCCCATTTGTGCTCAGAAGCACCCAAACTCGACACTGTGTCTTCCTCAGGGAAGCCTACCTGAGACGTGCAGCTCCCATGTAATTATAGCTGGCACAAACTGTGTATTTTCACGTCATGAAGATATCCTTTGCCGAAGAGTTGGTTACCATTACTTGGTAATGACGCACAGTGTCATCTACTTCTGCCACCAAAGGTGGATGGAGTTACGTATTCACCCCTGTCTGTTTGTTTGTGAACAGTATATCTCAAAAAATTATGAACATATTCGGATGAAACTTGGTGGATGGGTTGGGTGTGTGTCACAATGACAAATTGGTTATATTTTGGTGAATATCTGGAACCGGATACCAGAATTTTGAAGTGATTCTTCATAATTGAGAGATATGACCAAAAACGATATAAAGCACAATATTTCAAAATGTTGTGGATGGGTTCGGATAAAATTTGTTGGATAATTTGGTTCGGTAACAAGAACATGCTGGTTCGATTTTGGTTCGGGTCTGGATCCAGATCCAACCTATCAGTGGGATACAAAACCTGAACTGTTCACCCTGGCAGATGTATGCACTCTACTGAGCATCGTTCTAGTCATAGTTAAGATGTATGCACTCTACTGAGCATCGTTCTAGTCATAGTTATTGTGTTTGCGGTGTGACTAAATGGTGAAATTATTTTTATTGTATCAACAAATACAAGTATAAATCGATTAATTACAAGATGAAGAACTCTCCAAGCAAGATATCAGTTGATGAGCCTTTTGAATTTCCAGATACTCCTTTTGATAGTTTGGCAAATTGTCAAAAGATGATTAACAATGTATGTTTTGTGATTATTTTGTAAATACCACAAAAATATAAAGGGAACATAGTTATTTCAAAATTATACCAAAAATGAACTATTTAATGAGATTGATAAGAGCGATGAATGTTAGTGATGCCGAGGATGCCAATGGAGATTCCTTCAAAGATATCCTACACATCCCTATTGGAGTGATAATGATGATAATGAAGCTCCTTTCCTTACAATGAAAGAGACTGATAAAATTAGGATTATGTTTCTTAGATTAATGTTATGTATTACTCACAACTAGCAGATACCCGTCGACGACGGGTATGGGGGACAGGACAGATCACGATACTCGGTTACGGTAGTTTCTTTGGATGTTTTGCGCCGCATTCAACAGCTCCGTTCATATTGGTGGCGTGTCTGGGTGCCCATGGTAGCGTTTGAGACCGGTCACTTTAGATTGTTGGCCTTGACACATATTGCCGGATGAGTAACACGAACAATTTGAGATATTCATCGTTTCTATATTACCTCCATCAACAGATTAACAACATGGAGGGATAAAATTCGTAAATGGTGAGTTGAACAAACATCCTGATCTCATGGACTTAGTCAAGTAAAGCACGTCGTCTGGGACCCGGCCGTTGGTTTTCTTCCGAAGCTGCTGATTGTGACGTCATCGATTCCCTCTTTGAAAATTCTATCTATATTCGATTTTTTGAATCTGCTATCACCTGCGTAAATACATGGAACACATAATATGGAATGAAAGAGTGAAGATTTCGGAAGTATGAACAGAATATGTTCAGAGAAAAGTGTGTTAGAATTTCCAGGCTTACGCCCATTATATTAATATTATCATTATGATATTCGATTTTTGAGCATCTGAAGGAACTTTGGGGTCTTAAGGGTTTTAAAAGTCTAAAGAGTCTTGCAGGTCTTTGGGATCAAAAGGGTCTTATGGGTTGAAAGGGTCTGAAGGGTATTCGGGGTCTTAAAGGGTCTTCAGGGTTTTTAAAGGCTGATGTGGTGGATGAAAATACACTTAGGACAATCGGATCGATGTCGGACTTGGTCGATGTGCCAAATGAGGGGATTGGCGGCCCAGCGTTCTTCACAAAGAAAACGCAAACATGCAGACGAAATTTTTTATTTACGGGCACGACTCGTGGAAGTTCTACGTCACGTAAAACGTGTCTTCAAGACCTCAATATTCTCTCTCTCTCTCTCTCTCTCTCTCTCTCTCTCTCTCTCTCTCTCTCTCTCTCTCTCTCGCTCCCCTCTACTCTACTCTCCATATCTCTAATATCTTTCTCGCGCACACACACACACACACACACACACACACACACACACACACTCTCTCTCTTTCTCTCCCATTCTCCCTCCCCTCTCCCCAACAAGCTCAAATGAGCTAAGATCCTCGTCCTCTTAATGATGACATCATAAAAACGAATATGACGTCATCGTGATGTATCAGGTTTGCGATAAATTATCTGTGCTAATGCCCGGCTTGATTCCCGCAAACAAAATTCAAACAGCTTGCCTAGTTTCGGAGGTAATGCTATAGGCGATTTCCATTAGCGGCGATATTATGACGTCAACTTTTTTGACGTCAAAAGGGTCCTGTATAGTATTTCAAAAACTTTTCCTGCAACTCCCCTTCTCCTCTCCCTCCACTCTGGTCCATCCTCTCCTCCCTATCCTCTCCACCCTCTCTCATCTCCCCTCTCTCCCTCATTCCACTTTGTCCATCCTCTCCTCCCTCTCACCTCCCCCACCCAGACTGTCCATCTTCTTTCCCCCTATCCTCTTCCCCCTAACCTCTACTCCCTCTCCTCGACTCCCTCCATCCTCTCCTCTGCCCCCTCCTCTCCTCCTCCCTGCATGGCACCAACCAGAAACGGCTATTAAAATAAGTTTTCCCTTTTAAAACTTAAATTTTTGTCGACTTTTCTTCCGATTTTTTTGCAGCAAAGTCTTTAAACCATCTTTGCGATGATGAAATTTGATATTGAGTTCGAGTTGAGATGAGGCCATGAGTGAATCTGAATGGACTTCACATTACAATCCTGAAATTGAAAAATCGGCCTATTTTCATGAAAATTCATTTTTGTTTAAAAATGCCAATTTCTGTCAGATTTTCTTCCCATTTTTTGCAACCAAGTCTTAACCCATCTTTGGGACCATGGAAAAATGACATCAGATATTGAATTAGAGTTAAGATAAAGCTATGACAGAGTCAGAAAGTGCGAGCCTTACAAAATAGGCCGATGAAGCCTCAGACCTGTACAGATTAGAAAAATATGGCGGCCATCATAAAGAAATTGTGAGTGGAGTCAGGTGAACTGTCCAACAAATGGCTGGAACTTGCACACACGTACGGACGGACGCACGGCTCTTTTTATAGTGGAGAAAAATAAAAGATGCCGAATGGGGGACAAAAAGAACACAAATGGGACAAAAAGCTTTGAAATAAATATTCAACAAACTTACGAGAATCTTCCTGAAAGTTTATTGCTGTGTAAATTTACATTCAATAAGACTTCTAATAGCATAAATGACACACTTGTAAATAATTTATTCTGGAAAATGTTTGACAGTGTCTGTTTGTATCTTGGAACTCAAGAGGTTGAAGCGGTTGATTATGTCTCCGCTACATCTGAAATGATGGAATTTACACAATACAATGTTGTAGTTATGGCTCTTAGGGGTTGAAGAATCTTTAATATAACAGCAGTTATTTATTAAGTATCTGTTCATATAACTGTACATGAGATATGCATTGCATATGTAATAGTTAGCGTTGGGCTTACCAATTGTTTCTTTTCCAGACCAATTTTGTTATTTAGTTGTGTTTCTTTGCCCGCTTCATCTCCCCCACGTGCTCAGTTTCTTCATGGCCTGAGCAAGTCGCAAACTGCCCTAAACCGTTCCCCATCCTAAGCATCTTTATTGGGGAAAACATTTGATCATAGTGCGTACATGCCTCCTGATAATGCCACCAATCGGGTGGGGGGGGGGAGGGAAGGGGGAGGCGGATGCATCAAGGGATCCCAATGTGTTCACGCCCCTTGATAAATGCCACTAATCAAGGGGACTTGCTGTTTTGGATCAAGAAGCCTTCACGCCCAGAATTAAGGAGCCAATCAGGCTCAATCCCAGTGGATCAGGAGCGGCTGTAGGAGGATTTATGCGCCAGGAACAGGAAATATAAGAGCCAGTTATTTCTCACCCAGGTTGGTGCCCTGGTGTACTGTTTATTGGTGTGGTCATTGATCCTGGGATTTCCGTCACCTCACCTCTGGGATACTCTAAGTGGATTGTGGCGCTAACAGCGGCACTGATGTTCCAGCATGCTGTGCAATTGCTGCGCTGTGTCGTGCTGTTCAGAGCAGGACGGCAGGGCTGTGTAGGAAAGCAGCAGGGCAGCCTTTTATACCTCAGTGCACTTTGAGGGGGGGGAGGTGTCATTGGTTTGAATGTCACAGCCCTGGTGTTTGGTACGAGATCATGAGCATCAATAAATAAAGAACAGAGCACCCAGGGTACCCTTCACCGCGATCGTGGTAGATACCCCACACCCTCCAGGGACCGTGGGTTTGCAGCTTGTGTAACATCTGAGAGAGACGCACACGGCTCTCCAAGAGTCTGTCACACCAGGTTGGGGGGGTGGGGGTGGGGGCGTCTTGTCTTCCCCACCCAATTGTGTCTCTATCTCTGTCAAGCGAATGCGAGTCTGAGTTGTTTTGTTAGTAGACTGTATATCCGTCCGATCATTGTGAGGGCATGAGTGTCATTGCGTGGGTAATTTGGGGATTGTTTGCTTGTTTTGTTCACATATGTGCCTTTTCTTATAATACATGTATAAACCTGATTTGGTCTCCGACTCATTCTGCTTGCTCATGATGGTTGCATTTGGCAGCTCTGGGAGAATCTTTTTGAGAGAGATTGGTGCTTCGATAAGATCGCATCACGTGATTTGGTAAGCTCGGCCAAAGATAAGATGTCACGTGACTGCCATCTGGCATGGTACTTGCTCATACCAAGGATTTCAGTCGGTACGGTAACGCGGCTTTGGAAGCAGGATCCGACAAGAAGTCCCTGAGATGAGCGACTGTCATGGTCGCTTTGCAACTCACCGAGTTCGGACCAGAGTTATCTGGACTGACCAGGACCATAAGAATACATTTAGTGATAGAATAGGTAAGGAAGCTTTCAAACGTTTTACTCCTGATATGGCAACGTGAAAAAAATGATGACCCTGGTTATAATCAAAAGAAGGGAATGTACAATGATGATACAAAAACAGGTTGAATTAGCTTTACTGTAGCAAATCCAATGAAAGGTATATTTGGATGTTGTGTTTTTGATAAAGTTCTGTATGGACCAAAAATTAGAATTCAACTACAAAGAAATGTTAATGAAAATTGACTGCTTTTTGGCACTGGTTATGCTTTCGCCGAGCAGAATAAGTTTGTTGTTAATGAAATGAGTTGGTATATCAGAGAATATACTCCTAATCTAAAGATGTTAGAGGTGTTGAATAGAAGACTTCACTCAAAGAAACTGGGAAATCTATCATACCTGAAAAGATGGTGCCAGCATATGAAATTAAACAGCACCATCTACACATGGAATTTGGGAGTGCTTGAAGGAAAGTCCAGGTATTTATGGGTCATTTTTAAAGAAAACAGATGGAGATACTGCAACTGATAAGAATAATGCATTGAGTGATAATGCCAAGGTGAAACAACTTCGAGTTTCTCTCAATGGAACATTTTACCCACGAGACAGATTGGAAATTGATTGGGATAAAAACCATTATGCGGAAGCTTACAAGTCTTATCAAAAGGTGTGTGACAGCAATGGAAATAAAGAACCTGTTTTAGATATGGTTGCTTTTAAATACCTACATACAATCTTAACAATTGACCTGAGGACTCTAAAGGAAACTATAAAGTCTAATAGAGTCGTTACTTCCATATGCATTGAAAGAGGAGAGAGTAAAGTTGTTGTTTATTGTTTGCTTTTGGAAGAAACAGAAATGCAGATTAATCAGATGATGGTGTTATGATTCATCTTACATAATCTTTTTAATAAATAAATGAGTATGAAAGTGCCAACACGAGTATATATATATATATATATATATATATATATATATATATATATATATATATATATATATATATATATATATATATGCGCAATCTTTAAAAACAAAATTCTTGTATTCAAAATCAAAAGCCATGTGCAATGAATGCCGATACAATTCATAGAAAAGGAAATTAAAGAATTAATGTTTTGCTCATAACAGAACAGGTGAAAACCTAACATGAAAATGGCACGCTTAAAGTAAAAATGACAAAGCCTAAGTAAATGTTGAATAAATATTCAAGAAGGGAGATGAGTGGAGGATTTCTTCCATTTAAAGTCTCTCTAATTTGCTTGTTTAAGTGTGGCGGAAGCTTTGATGGATAGAATTTTAGCAGCGATTAAAAAACATGAATGAAAGGAAAGCACAACAAGAAGCTCAAAAAAAAGAGTTGGAAATGCAAAACAAAGAGAAACAGCTTTGTGGTTGTGGGGTCATTGCACATTTTGCCCAAAAGCTTGAAGGTTTGCCCAACAAAGCAAAATTGTTAATTGGAGATATGCTTTGTCCGATTGGTCAAGGCTGGTGTTAAACTAATTAATAGAAGTAATGGATTATATCTTTCCCCAAAATAAATGAACGTCAGTATTGATAAATGGTTTAAGGAATTTCAAATTAATACGGCATCAAATAAAGAACTACCAGTCAGACAAAAAAACATTTTATGAAAGTGAAAAAAAAAAAAACCACAAGAAAGGGATGGATTCCTCAAAAGACAACCAAACAAGGTAGAAGGAAGACAAGATAGGAATGACAACACCACAATCATTTTATGGATTGCAATCACAACATCTTTTTACATTTTCCCATCTCAATCCCCCAACAAATAAAATAATGCACACAATTACACCAACACACACTACAAATTTACAACTACCTTGAACATGGGCATCTTCATACAATTGTTAATATTGTCACCTATAATAAAAATGTCACCTACTTGTTAATTGTTCCTTATAATTCCTTCCTTCCTTGCTTGGTTTTTGGGGGGATTCCATCCCTACATGTTTTTTCTGACTTGTTTAACTCTATTTTTCTGGATCTGGATGCCAAAGACATCACCATCATCTAGTAAAGCCAGATAAAGTGGGTTGGACACTTGGTGCAGATGGAGGAAGAGAGAAAGGCAAAGAGGGCAGGTAGGTTGAGGGAGCAAGGTAGGAGGAAAGGAGGTAGATCGTGGTTGAGATGGGAATATTGTGTGAGGAGGGATATCGATCATGTGGGAGTGGTTGGAGAGTGGACAGAGTTGGCTGAGGACAGGGGGGAGTGGAGGAGTATCGTGTTCAAGGCATAACAGAAGCTTGGTACTTTTGGACCTCACCCCTTATAAACGGAAGAGAAGGAAGACAAAGAACGAAGGCAATAAATCACTTTATTTGTTCAATCAACCGTTGCTTAACACTTGGTTCCTTCAGAAAACGATAAAAGCTGCAGGTATGACTCTCCGATTGGTGATTACAATCTGGAATGAAACACTGTGTCATCTTCACAAAGCTATATTGGCCATATTCTATGAGAGTGTAAAACCAGGCCATGGGTTGTCATGCCAACATGATGTCATCACTTCAGTGCTCTTTTGTGGTGGACTAATTTTAAAAGCATGTAAAAATTAATTTTTGTGATGGTACTAGTGCAATACCCAAGAGAGAATGTCGCTTCCTTCCATTGGAATCATTATAATTGATTCAGCCATAATTGTGCTCGGCACAATGACATTTATCAACAAATCTGTGCATGACCAATTCAGCGATTTTGCGATCTCTCGATCTGGTACTTTAACGATGTATTTCGACATATTTTTCATTATTGTTAGTTATGAAAACGTTCAATAATAAAAGTTATGCCTTTTAAATACTTATGACTTCTCTCTATGGTAGTTTTAAGCGTATCATTGTGTATATATTTGAATGGGTGGCCATTTTTTTCCCCGTGCCATCCCTACATATGGAGTATGATCATATTCCATCCTTAGACAAAAAATATAGTGAAAAACTAAAAATTGATAATGTAGTTATTTGTCTGAGATGAATTAACAAAGTTATCTAAAAATACTTAGAATATTATTATGAATTTAGAAAATAATTGGAACGGTTCTCATTGGATCTGTATTTATAATACTCAAGCTGAATATTATTTTGATAGCTAAGGTCGAAAGGAAGAAAAAGAGGATGAAGATGTAAGTAAATATATGAATATATAAATCAGTGAGATTGACAAAATAATTGAGGAATTAAAGAAATATACCAACAAGGTCATCTCAATGAGGAGGAAAAGAAATAATTGTTAATTCTGCTGACTGCACTTAATATGAAAATGACTTCAATGAAAGGGCCACCTTACTTACCATTCACCTGTGGTGTGCAGTATCAAGTTTCATTCAAATCGTGCAACAAAAAAAATTATTTAAAAAACAAATTCCCGATTCAGTCAAGTACTCTTTAGGAGAATTTGATCAATGCAAACAACCTCAGCGGTATAGTTCACTGGAGCTAACTTTTTTTTTCTTGAAATGATTTTTTTTTTCATCAACCGCTGTCACAACGGGAACCCAACGGGTTCACGGGTAGTCCAGTAAATGTCTAAAACAGAGAAAGGAATTGATGTCAATAAAAAAGTTTTTTTGTCTAATAAATGGATGATAGACGGAGGATGTTTTTTGGGATTCTTTATGTTTGCCAAATGAATATTCAAATATAATTTTTTTATCTCATAAATAAATACAATGACGTCAATTTGTTGTCTTAAGTATAAAAAGAAAACTGATCCTAAAAATATCTCTTATGTAAAAAGTAATATGGAATAGGCAAAGCCGAGAAGCGAACGTAGAATTCTTCTTACATTTGATGCTGTAATTTCCGGTTACTTCGGCCTGGATTCAGGATCAGCGATCTAATAATGTAAATCACGATTAAAAATTATTCTTTGATGATGCGGGAGATATCTTTATTAAAATCAGTGGAGGAAATATACACCATGTTTGATATTTGGGTCTTTCATGTCTCCGACGATGCCTTTATCTCCTGGGACGCATCATTCCCCATGACAAAAACCGGAAGCAAAAGGGTCATAGCCAACGACACGGATTCCAAATTGCCAGGGTATTGTGTTGTTGTGGTTTCCTATTCTCTCATGTGCACGTGTTGAGTATGAAGCTCACGACGTTCGCTAAAAATGACAGAGTAATGCAAAAAGGGGTATGTTCAGGGTGTGGCACTAAAAAGAGTGGATTCGTCTCCAAACATCAATCTGGAGTAGATATCCAAAAAATTATTTTATCAGGAAGTAAATTTACAACAATGCGATATCAGGGGAATTATACATCTGCCAGGGTATTCTTTCTGTGGTAGCATGACGTTGGATAAAGAACACAAAGCAGAAAGAGAAATGTTGGAGAACTTGTCTTTAATACGAAATCCAGCGTTGAGAGAAAAGGTGGATAGGTTTATCATGAAAAATATGATGTGCTAAATTAAAATTGTGGCTTGACAATAAAAAAAAACTATGAAGCTCTGATGATGTCATTAAGACTCAGCAGCAAACAAAAAAACAATTACTTGATGAATAGAACACAGAATCTCAGTTCACAGTTCACACAATCACAGTTTGAATCTCAGGCTAGCATCATAGGTGACTTATTGCTGGCACCCTGAACAAAGTACAAATTCCTGCCCCTTCAATCGAGTATCTTGCATTGGAGTGGTGACCCATTCAAGATTGTAAGTTTCCTCAAAGAAAGTGTTTTGGCAGAACTGACACTGTATAGATGGTACATGAATAAATGAATGAATGAATGAATGCATGAATACAGAAAAAAAGTTTTAACTTACAGACATAATTGATTTCCCTGATGGCACAAGCTTGGTGTGGGACTGGTATATCAACCCAAAACCCACTTTGACAAACATAAGAGGAATCTTTTATTTGACATGATCATAACTGCGATAGCTGGCTTTTAATATGCCCTATTTAATGGAATAGTAAGTACAGTGTCCTAAATGACGCGGCGCTACCTGATGTCACCATGTCAAAATGCAAGTTGTTCTTGTTCAGCGCTATCGGTGTTTGAGCAAAAAAGTAATCACCGCCGAGCACGTGACTGGTCTTGACAACCAGACTGACCCATATGATCTCCACCTCTTGCATCCCTTTGGCTGAAGTGTCTGTGATGCAAGCTGAGTAAAGGGAGATGGCTGGTTCGATGGTTTGCCTTGTGTTACGACCAGATTTGAGGGAGGTGTGGGGGTGGCTTTTGGTTTGACTGCCCCCGGCGGCTCCCGACAACCTGCTCCGGATTTTCACGTTGTTCTGCGGTTTGGACAGAGACCTGGGAGCTGCTGAGCCCGAGAGTCACTGCCACTACTCAAAGACTTTGTTCTTGAAGCTGGCCGCAGCTTCCTGCGTACCAAGTGTCAAAGGGAGTCACTGACAAAGTCGTGCAGCCAAAACAGAAAAAAAGAATAACGATCAGAACTGTTGCCCTATATGAATCGTGCAAAAGGCAGTTTACCAGACTCGGTGTTGTCATGGTAGCGGTGTCACCCTGAGTCTGGGAGGTTGGCAGTTCAAACCCTGGCTGAGTCATACCAAAGACTCAAAAAAGAAACGTGCTGCTTCCTTGCTTGATGCTCAGCATTGAAAAAGGTTAGAGCATGGACAAACAACATTGAGTTCATAATAACAGTACAGGTTTTATGGACCTAGTGGCCTCCTCCTGCATTGAAGTTCCTTGTAAGGCGACTCGTTTTATTATTATGTGATGTCCCCGAAACAGCTTGTGATGCAACCAAAGCCCTTCAAGAAGATCGAACCGCTCAATGTACGTAATCGTTCGGGTCATATGTACATATATATATATATATATATATATATATATATATATATATATATATATATATATATATATATATATGCCAAAATGAAAACACAAAATACAGATGCACTTAATTGGTGGAATGCCTGTCTGTATAAGTCAATCATGGTGCAATAAAGGTGCAGAGGTTGTGTGGGCGTCCCGTCTGCTAGCACTGGTTGGTGGATGTTAAAGATCCCACAATGTCCTTCCTGAAGAGTAGGCAAGCTGTCGTCGGCACCATTAATGGGGCAACTTAGCATAACAATTGTGCATTTTGTGAGGAAAGCACCAAATTTGGCACACTAGTAGCCTATCATATTGTCGTGGATTCGCGCCCGCCGGCGTGCGAACGGCCACGTAACTCGAATCGCGGCACGTCGCCCACCGGACAGACAATCCAGTCGTGACCCTCTTGGACTAACGCCGGGAACCAGTCACGGGTGGACCTTTCGGTCTCACCGCGATCGAACCAATCGGCCCCCGCGTGGGATAGGGTTGCTCGCCAAATTCGACCTACCTAAGTACCCACACGGAGGGTAGAC
>BROF01002859.1:177409-190623 GCA_024346535.1 Eptatretus burgeri
GCCAGAGGTATTCCTGGGGGTGTGGGGGAGTGAGAGCAGTGCAGGGAGAGTGAGGAATAGAGTCTTTGATGAAGAGAGCAACACCTCCACCAGGACGAGGCTCAGGTCTGTCATACCGTAAGAGGGATATTTCAAGTCTCTAATGTCTTTGTTCCCCACTGTTTTGTCCTTCTCTCTCCCACCCCTCTTGTCTCATGCCCCCTTGCTGTGCGTTGTGTGTTAGCTCTCATACGAGCCTCGACAATGTATACAAAAAACAAATAAAAGGTCAATCGAATGAAAATTGAGGAATTTAGAAATCTCACCTAAGTTATTGACCTTTGACCTATGTCGACATTTTGGTCCATGTTGACCTCAAAAACAATAGACTTCTTCCTTATGAGAAACTCTTCCATGTGGTGAAGTTTCATGAAGATTGGTTTAAAATTGTGACCTGCAGGTGACAAATAGACAGACAAACAAACAGACAGACAGAATAACAAAATCGACGAACCAATATACTTGAAAAATCTTCGATTTTGCAAGTAACCAACAAACAGACAGGGGTGAAAACATAACCCCCTTCACCTTCGGTGGCAGAGGTTTAAAGGATATTTTATAAACACATAGTTGTTGCTGCTGTTGGTAGTTGTGGTTACTGTTTGTGTGTTCGTTCCATGTGCTTTTCTAGATTTTATTTCGTTGTTTTTGAGAAGTCTTCTTCTTCTTCTTTCAGCTGCTCCCGTTAGGGGTCGCCACAGCGGATCATCCGTATGATCCGCATAGTGATTTGGCACATGTTTTACGCCGGATGCCCTTCCTGATGCAAACCTGGTCGCCTCTTACGACACAGGGATATCTTTTTTTTGAGAAGTATTATTGTATATTATTTTGTGTGCTCCTCCCCTCTCAATCCAAAGGGTTCCTGCTGTCTTCTTGTAAATAATTTCAAGTGTTTCTATGTCCGTGTGCGTGTTTGTTTATTACTCTTTCAAGGCCAAACTGTAGCACCTGGAAGCTCCAATTTTTTTTCCTACCGTATGTTGGCCTTCAAGGTCGTTGAGAAGCCACGAAAGGCCACTCTAAAGTGTATATTGGGACGTGGGGTCAGGTAGTGCTGCCACCAGCCTGCAGCAAAAAGTTAACCACCATGAGGCCAATAACTCCTTCGCTTTTCAATGTACAACATGTCCTGAAACCACCGCCGAGAAAAGCTCACCCAGACAGGCAGTGCTGGGTATCCTACCCTCCGAAGTGGAATAATAAATGGTACCATTGGAATGTTTACATTAAGCTCCGATTCATGCTTCTTCATCCAACCCAGAGATATCTTTGACTAAATGGACACAAATCTTTGTTCCCAGTGAATGATCATTAGCTTTACTCCAGTACCATTATATTATTATTATTATTATTATTATTATTATTATTATTATTATATAAGAACCACTACGTTAAAGCTTGAGGTCCTGCTTCTTCCTCGCATGATGGACAGATGGATGTGCCACCTCTTAGTAATGCTATGGTAACAATCCAAGAGTGAAAAATAAAATAAAAGTGTCAATAACCACTCCCAATAACCATGCAGGGGTCAGAGGTTAAATCACTTGCACGAGTCTCCATGTCCAGGCGAAAATCTCAAGTCATCTCCACACTCACGACGTGGATGGAGTGGGAGGGGTATGTGTGGGGAATTATTGTTCACCCATGACCTGACCTTGGGTACTCTGAGCATGTATGTATAGTTTGGTGGTGATTGCCTGATTCGTTTTCAATTCTATAATGATCATACATACATACAATTGCCAATTATTACGTCCACCATCTGCAGATGATGGAGGCTATGTTTCCACCGCTGTTTGTTTGTTTGTGTATCGGATATCTCAAAATGTTATGAACGGATTCGGTCCGGTTAGGTGTGTGACAAGGACTAAATGATTACATTGTGGTGAAGATCTGTATCCGGATACTAGATTTTTTTTTTTCAATTGATTTATCATCTCTGAGCTCGGGTGAAACCAATATATGGCACAATACATCAAAAAAGGTTTGGACGGATTCGGACAAAACGTGGTGGATGAGTTAGTTCGGTGACAAGAACAAACCGATTTCATTTTGGTTCAGGTCATGGGATCTGGCCTATAAGTAGGATTCAACATTTAAAGTGTTCAGCTTTGCAGAGGTATGCACCCGACTGAGTGCCCAAGTTTAGTTTTTAATGTGATGTATTCAAGGCCATGAATTATATGAATGTCTTGTGGATGATCTAAATTAATTGGACATCCTCGTTTTGTTACCAAGAGAATTGTGCAAGTTTAATTTTTTGTAAACACATCGTTTGAAGACACGTCTAAAACTTACCAGCATATTGGAGCAGATGTTGGAGGTTTTGAGTTTTCAAGGTTTGGAAGTTGCTGGGATGTGTGAACCAAAAATCAAGGGATATTGTGAAGGTGAGCTTGTTGAGCGAACGTGAGCTGGGGATGTTGCATGAGACAACTTGCCAAACTCCAGAGCCACATTTACAGCTGTGGCAATGGGTGCGGCGCCTTTAATGAGCAGTTTCAAAATTTTGATGGAGTCAGCGAAATAAAAGGGGGCCCACAGAGCTCGCCAAGTACATTCATTTTGCAAAAACTTGAAGTCTCATCAGGGCTCCAACCCCTCCAGGCAAAGCTCCGGTTCCGGGGTAAGTCCAGCTTGAAACATCAACCCCACGATTTAAACCATTGAATCCTATAGTTCGAGATCCAACAAAACCTGCTTGCGCACCCGGTTCTTTCTTTACATTCCCACTCCATCTGCTCTGGACTTTATCATGACAACATTGCCCGGCACTGGAGAATGTTTGCTGGAATTGCGGCTGCGGGGCCGTCTCTCAATGCGTCAGTAAGTATCGACGCTAAAAAGGCTCAGAGGGAGTTCTGAACAACCTCAGCTTGTCAGCTGCAGCCGCGGGCAGCAAACGAGGCCAGCTTGAAAGGCGAGGTTTGTGTGAGACACGCATGGCTGGTTGTTTTGCCTGAAAAGTATCTTACAAGGCACAACTACAATATTGGTAAAAGCAAGCTGTTACTTTTATTCCGAGCCGCACTTCTGCAACAATGCACTTACATACAATATGTTGTACTTTTTGTTTTTGGACACCTTAAGTGAAACTGTTGTGCATGTTCCACCAAAATATTGTGTGTATATATATATATATATATATATATATATATCAATTATATCTATGTGATAACAGCACTGCCAATAGGTATTCACACTATCCTCTAAGCTGTCGAGCTTGGGTTTGAATCCTGAACGAGCAATAAACTTCCATCCTGGTGTTTCACAGGAAGGGTGATTCATTGTGTGTGCCGCTTCTCGAATGGACTTTAAACTTGGCGTCCCGTAAGCTGGCATTAGATGGTTGACGTGAAAGATCCCACGGTGTCGTTCACACAAAGTATACGAGCTATTGCCAGCACCCTGGACAAATTACAAATTCCTGCCTCAACGACTGCTGGGAGAGAAACTTAGCTTAAGCAGAAGAAACTGCTTAAGCAGAAAGAAGAACTCTCTGTCACATAAAGTATGGCACATCGAATCAGATATATGTATTAATATATATATATATATATATATATATATATATATATATTTTAAGATGAGGAAGGTGTTGTCAACCAAAAGTAAAAAAAAAACTAGATCGACTGCTAATTTAAGCAAAAAATAGAGAGCAGACCCGGTCTCAGGAAACGTTTCGCCGGCTTCAACAGGCACAATAGACCCCACTTCACAGTCGGCTTCCTGAGGAAGCTGGCATTGAAGCTGGTGAAACGTTGCCAGAGTCAGATATGTATATTAGTTTTTTTTGCTCAAATTAGTGGAGTCGATGTAGTTTTTTTACTTTTGGTTGAAAGCACCTCCTTCTTCTTTAAACATATGCAATCCCAACTGCCCCAATCTTATACAATATGTATATATATATATATATATATATATATATATATATATATATATATATATATATATATATATATATATATATATATATATATATATATATATATATATATATATATACACACACACACACACACACACCACCAGTCAAAAGTTTAAGAACACCCCCATTTTTCCAGTTTTTACTGAAATTTCAGCAGTTTAATGTTTCAATGTACTCTGTAATCAAAGCAGAGAACAAATAAACAATTGCAGATAAAATAGAAATCATGGAATCGTTTTGTTGAACAAAATTTAATCTACATTTTTGACTCAAAGTAGCCACCTTTTGCAGATATAACAGCTGAAAATATTCGTGGCATTCTTTCCACAATGGAAATCAAATATTGTTCGGAAAGTTCTTCCCAACACTGTTGCAGAAGTTCCCACAAATGTGTTGAACTTGAAGGTTGCTTTGCTTTCACCTTCTGTCCAGTTCATCCCAAACCAGCTCGATGGGGTTTAGGTCTGGAGACTGTGCTGGCCATTCCATGATTTGAAGCCTACCGTCTTGTTCTTTTCTTCTAAGGTAGTTCTGACAGCCTAGAGGTATGTTTTGGGTTGTTATCTTACTGTAGGATGAACCCCTGACCAACTAGGCATAGACCAGAGGGTATTGCATGGTGCTGTACAATGCTGCGGCAGCCCTTTTGGTTCAGGATGCCAGTCACTCTGTGCAAGTCACTGACTCTGGATCCAGCAAAAGAGCCCCAGATCATCATGCTTACTCCTCCATGTTTGACAGTTGGTGTCACACACTGAGGAACCATCCTTTCGCCTCCTCGACGGCGTACAAAAACCATGCGTGATGAACCGAAGATTTCAAATTTTAATTCATTGGTCCATAAGACCTTCTTCCAGTTTTCAGTAGTCCACTGGCGGTGTTTCATGGCCCAGGCAAGCCTCTTTTTCTTATTTTGCCATCTTAGCAATGGCTTTCTTACTGCCACTCAACCTGTCAAATCTGCAGCTCGAAGTCTTCTCTTCACAGTTGAAACTGAGACTTCCTTACTTCGACCAGTGTTAAGCTGTGCTTGAAGCTGCTGTCCTGTGAGCCGCCTATCACACAAGCTGTTGACTCTCAGAAACTTGTCTTCTGATTGTGTTGTGGCTTTGGGTCTGCCAGACCTCTTCCTGTCAGAGTTTCCTCCAGTTTCCAAGTGCCTTTTGATGGTGTAGGAAACTGTACTCACTGACACCTTGGCCTCTTTGCAATTTCTTCAAAGGAAAGACCGACACTTTTAAGGATTATAATGGTCTGTCTGTCTTTCTTTGTTAATTGTCTTTTTCTCACCATTATGATTGCAATATACTACTTCCTGCAGTGCAATATTGTCCAAATAATGCTTCAGAGGGTGCAGCAACACAATTTGTTCCAACACTGCTTTTATACAGCAAAGGGTTTGTAAGGCCTAAGTCACATTTGCTCAACGGCGAGGATACGGCGGCCATACGCCCTCTGAATTGACAGAAACGTGCGGCGGCCGCAGAGTTTCTGCGGTGGCCTCAGGATGGTCCTACGCCGTTTGGCTATATTTTACAAGCCGTAGGGTCGCCGTGGAATTATAGCATGGAGTTATAACTTTTTTCATTTCTACGTTCGCCGTAGCAATTCGACAAGCCGAAACAAAAGAACTGGTAACAAAAAAACCCACTCGTTACCGTCCATCTGGCCGCACGTTCGCCTTAGGGCCCCCCTGCGATCCTCCTGCGGTCACCTTGCGGGCACCTTGCGATTGCCTTGCGTCTGCCTTGAAAATTCTATGGCCGCCATAGGAGCGCCCGAAGGTCACCATGCGACATCAAATCAAAGACCGTACGGCAACCCCACGTTTTCTGTCTCCACAATTTCTAAATACGCCGTGCGGCTACCCAAAAATAAAAACATATGTGACTGCTACATTGTGTGACCGTGGAAATACTGCGGCCGCCGTATAATTGCTAGTGGCCGTAGATTTTGGAGACCCCACAGCCGCCATGGCAAATGTGACATAGGCCTAACTAATCAACAAAAGTTGGGACACCTGCAGGAGTTTTTATTTATTTATTTTTGTTGTTGAGGGTTTAATGGCGCTGTCAGAGCCAAGGAGGCTCTATCCACACCATGCACCAGAATCTGATCAAACTCGCCCACAGCCATAGCCCTACAGCCACCCTGTAAGGATTCCAGTGCCTTTAATGCCGAAAATGAGTCCGAGAGGATAACTGCACTAAGAGGATTGAACTCGATTATCCATTCCATAGCTAGGACGATTGAAAATAGTTCCATCGAAAAAACTAGAAGATGGTCGGTTAACGGAAAAGCCCTGACCACACGGACATCTGGGATACATGATGAGGCCGAGGGAGAGAGAGGGAGGAGTTTTTAGAGGGACATCATCGAGAGTTTGAGAGGGGCATCGTTGAGAGAGGGCATCGTCCAGAGAAAGGGACATCATCGAGAGAGAGGGGGGGAGCCGCGGCCACATCACGACCGTTAGGGGAGTTGTTTGCATCATCTTTGAAGCCTTAATTTACTTCCATTGCTGCAGAACAGCTGCAGTTGCTAACCCATTACTTGTTCCCTAAAAAGGGCCTTTTTTAACAACTCTGAAATTTACATTCTTTTTCAGTTTTTGGTTACCTAAACATTTTTTTAACCACTGGCAGTTTAACGCTTAGCTTTGTACCATTTCAGGTTATTCACTGGACGTGAACAGCTTAAATTTCAGTAAAAAACTGGAAAAATGGGGGTGTTCTACTAAAACTTGACCGGTGGTGTGTGTGTGTGTGTATGTGTGTATATATATATATATATCTATATATATATATATATATATATATATATATATATATATATATATATATATATATATATATATATATATATATATATATATATATATGCAGTGCCTTGAGAAAGTCCACACCACCTTTCAAAATCTTCACCTTTTTGTTGCCAAAAAGCCTGGAATCAAATTGTATTATATTAGACTTTTTCCACCTTTATTTACACCCACAACTTCCAAGTGAAAAAACAAATTCTACAAATTTGAGAAATTTAATTAAAAATACACACGAGAATATTTTGGTTAGATAAGTGTCTACCCTCCTGAGATAATACTTGGTGGAAGCACTTTTGACAATAAATACAACTGCAAGTCTGTTGGGATAGGTCTCTACCAACTTTGCACACCTTGATTGGGCAATATTTGTCTATTCTTCTGCATAAAACTGTTCAAGCTCAGTCAAGTTGTGTGGGGAGCATTGATGGACAGCAATCTTCAAGTAATGCCACAGATTTTTGATTGGATTTCCGTCGGGACTAACTGGGCCACTCAAGGATATTTATCTTTTTGTTCTTTACCAATTCCAGTGTAGCTTTGGCTGTGTGCTTCGGGTCGTTGTCAAACTGAAAGGTGAACTTCCGTCCCAATTTTGGCTTTCTTGCAGAGGGCAGCAGGTTTTCCTCGAGGATTTTTCTGTATCCTGCTCCATCTATTTTCCCTTCTATCCTGACCAGTGCCCCAGTCCCTGCTGATGAGAAACATCCCCATGACATGATGCTGCCACCACCGTGCTTCACAGTAGGGATGGTGTTCTTTGGATGATGTGCTGTGTTGGGATTTTGCCAAACGTAACATTTTGCATCGAGGCCAAAAAGTTCCATCTTGGTTTAGTCAGACCACAAAATGTTTTTCCACATGGCTTCAGAGTGTTTTTCTGCATACCTCAAATGGGACTCGGTGACATTTTTTGAGTAATGGTTTCCTTCTTGTCATGCTACTGTCCAGGCCAGACTTTGAGTCCTTGGGATATTGATGTCACATGCACACAGTGACCAGTCTTTGCCATAAAGGCATGTAGTTCTTTCAAAGTTGCCATTGGCCTCTTGGTGGCCTCTCTGATCGTTCTCCTCCATGCTAGATCATCAAGTTTTGAGAGACAGTCTGATCTCGGGAGGGTCTTGGTGTTACCATATGCCTTCCACTTCTTAATAATTGTCTTGACTGTGCTCAAGGGGCTACTCAAAGTCTTCGAGATATTTTTATACCCATCCCCTGATCGGTGCTTTTCCCAGAGGTCCGTTGAAAGCTCCTTGGGGCTCATGGTTGAGTCTTTGTTCTGAAATGCACTTCCCAGCAGAGGAAACCCACAGGAACAGCTGATTTTATTCTGAAACTAGCAAATACCACTCATCGCTTCTCTGACAGGAATACCAAAGGGAGGAGGGAGAAAGAGAGGGGGGAGGAGGAAGAGAGGGTGGGAGAGAGAGAGAGAGAGCAGGGAGAGTGAAGAGGTGGAGGGGAAAGGAGAGAGGAGGGAGGGGGAGCAAGTAGGGGTGGGGAATCAAGGAGGAGTGGGGGAAGGGAAGAGAGTGTGAGGTGATAGGAAGGGAAGGCAGATGTGCGGTTAATTATGATTCATGCTGTTTCATCAAAATGATTCTGCATGGAATAACAGTGAAGATGGAAACAAAATAATGTTTGAAATCCATTTTCTACCTATCTTATTATAAACACGGCTCAGAGGAAAACACCGCCCAGACATGTCCGAAGACAAACTCCCATCCGGAGACAAACACCATCTGGACACGTTCAATGACAAGCACCCGTCCAGACATAAATAGCGCCAGGACATGCTAGGAGACAAACACCACCCAGACACATCCGGAGGCAAGCTGTCCAGAGAAAAACTCCTGACCAGACACGTCCAAAGACAAACTCCCATCCAGACATAACCAACGCCCAGATGTGTGCAGAGACAAACGCTGCCTGGACGTGTCCAGAGACAAACTCCCATCTGGATGTAAACACCACTCGGACATGTCCAGTGACAAACACCATCTGGATGTGTCCAGAGACAGTGACGGAGACAGACAGATTATGGGAGGGGAGTGAGAGTGGCGTGGGAGGAGGGTGCTGCACTGTATTGGGAGGGAGTTGAGTGAGACAGAGACAGAGACAGAGACAGAGACAGAGAGATGGTCTGGATGGGAGTTTGTCTCCAAATGTGTCCCAGTGGTATTTATGTCCAGACGGGAGTTTGCTATGGACATGTCCAGGCTGTGTTTGTCTCTGGACAGCTTCATTCCAGATGCATCCACGTGGTATTTATGTCCAGGCGGTGTTTGCTTCCAAACAGCTTGGTTCCAGACAGGTGCAGGAGGTGGTTGTCTCCAGACGTGCCCAGGTGGTGTTTGTCTCTGGGCAGTATTTATAGTATCCATCCAGCAGGACCATGCCCTGCAGAGAGTGTTGGTGTTGCCAAAGCAGTCTCTTGGCTACAATCCTGGATGGATCACCACTCCTACGTAGGACACTCAAATGGCTCAATTATCCTTACTTGGTCGTACTAATTTTGCCAACCTCAGAAGGATGGCAGGCTGAATCAACCCCACATGGTTTTTATTCAACAGCCAAGCAGGATTTGAACTCAGGACCTAAGGATCCCAAGCCCACCACCCTAACCAATAAGCCAACACTAGACATTTATAGTATGATTGGTAGAAAATGGATTTCAGACATTATTTTGTTTCCATCTTTATTATTTTATGCTATTCATTTTATGCAAAATAATTTTGATGAGACAGTATGAATCGTAATTAATGCTCCACCCTCCTCACCCTCCCTCCCTCCTTGCTGTTTCCCTCTTTCCCCCCCCCCCTTTTTCTCCACCTCTCAGTATTCGCATCAGCGAAGCGACGGGTGGCATTTGCTAGTATATATATATATATATATATATATATATATATATATATATATATATATATATATATATATATATATATATATATATGTCAAAAAACAAAAAAACACGGTGAAGCCGTGAAGGCGTAAATGGAGCTGTGAGGCCGTGCATAAAGTCGTGAAGACTTGATATAATCTTGCTTTATTACCGACTGTTTAAGTCTCATTTACACCCTGACTACATCTATTAATTATTTATGCACAATTGGATTGTACCTTTTAAACATTTCGACCTTTTAGACTGCTGAGAACCCTTAAGGCTTAGACATTTGAAGACACTTTAAGACCTTTTAAAAGCTTTTCGACATTTACACCCCTTAACACCCTGAAGACACCTTAATTTAGAACCATAAGAACCTTAAGCCTCCAATATACTCAAGATCCCCAAAAGGCTACAAAGACCACTCAAGATGCCTGAGGCTCAATCTACCTTAAAGACCCTATCGATACTTTATAAACTTTTAGACTCTTTCACCATTTAATCAATGATCTCTCTGACTCTGGAAAATTCTCTTTATCTCTTTGCTGATGACTCCACCCTTTGCCGTACCATGTCATCCCTCAGATCAGCAAGCAGCAGCTTTTTCACTCTCTGCAGAAAATCACAAACTGGTCCAACACATGGAACATGTCTTTCGATATTGACAAATCTCACACTCTCACAATGTCTCTCCAAAAGGACCATCTGGAAACCACCCCATCTACTTTCTCAGCAATTCTCTGGAAGAAGTCCGTTCATTCAAGCTTCTGGGTCTCACCATCTGCCATGATCTTTCCTGGGAAAGCCACTCGCCGACTGGGCATCCTCCGTCGTGCAAAGTCCTTCCTTCGCCCACTTGAGCTCCTGACCACATACAAAGCTTTCGTCCACAGCCTGATGGAGTACTGCTCTCCCCTCTGGGCTGGTGCTCTTGCCTCTCACCTTTCTCGGCTTCACACTGTGGAAACAAAGGCATTTAGGATCATTGGTATCTTCCGTGACGTGGCTGAGGCATTGCGTCTCTCACTCTCTCACCACAGGCATGACGGTGGTCTTTCTATCTTCTACTGTCTCCTCTCTGGCCTAGTCCCTCTTGCTCTGTCTGAGATGTATGTCCCCCATATTTCTGCAGGGTGCTCAAGGTCTGCCAGCAACCCACTTCTGGTAAAACTACTAAAATCAAGAATCACTACTCACCTTCACTCTTTCATTTCTCTTTTTTCCCCACCGTTGGAACAAACTCCCACACTCTCTTCAATCCCACTCTTTGCTCCAGTCTTCAAAACAGCTGTTCACCACCATCTCTTATCTTCCCCCATCCAAAACCACAATCTTTTTCTACCCCCGCTAATCCATCCCAAACCCACCTCATTCAAATTCCCTGCTTTTCTTCCTGAAAGTCCGTCGTGTAAGGTCCTGAAAGTTCCTGTAGTGTCCATCTTGTTTACCCTGTGTATCCCACCCCATCACTCTCCTTTCCACAGATCTCCTCATGGCTCTGTTCCCCACTTTCTATTTTCCTTCCCTCTCCCACCCCTCTTGTTGTACGTTCTGTGCGTTAGCTCTCATACGAGCCTCAACAGTGTATACAAAAACCCTTTAGACCTTTTATACCCTTTAGACCCCACAGACCCTTTAAACCTTTGCACCCCTGAAGTCCCTCAATTCCCTTCGGCCCTTCAGACATGCTAGACAGCGTGGACCCTTTTCACATGCCTGAGGCGATCAGACCCTTCGACCCCTTACACCCTAACAGGATGGAGTTAGGCACAAATAATGGCTAAGTCATGCAACAATACTATTGGAATGTACCCTTTAGACCATTGAGAACCATTTAGGCATACACTACGCAAACATCTATAGTCTTCTTGCAAAACACAAACTATACTTTTTTTCAGCAAATAATGCATAAAATAGACCCATCCAGAGGGTGAGTACTCTGCCAGCCCTCTATATAAAACAAAGAGCTCACTTACCAATATTGAATGCACTGTACAATATATTCATTTTGTTTTTGTATATTTTATGTAATAAGGCATTCTTTATCAATTATATACATATCTCAGTTGCAATTACTCATTTGTGTATATCTTGTGTGTTTCCATAATTATTTAAATTGGTGTGTATATATATATATATATATATATATATATATATATATATATATATATATATATATATATATATATATATATATATATATACACACAGCAATCATCATCACACTGAGAATGACACAAGTGGGTGGTGTGTGCGTTGACCCTGCTATCTGAGCCTCCCTGAAAGAATAACTACCTCCGCCACTCAGGTGAACAGAGGTCAAGTTTCCAACCTTGTTTGCCTGTTTGTTTGTCTTTTAGCAGCATATCTCAAAACGTTATTGACAAAACAACAAACCCGTGTGGCATAATCTGGCAAGTGCATGAGCAGGGGAACACTGGCAGTGATAGGGGAACCTGCCACAGGGGCAGGGCTTGCATGACACCATGTATAATTTGGCCACAAGTTTGATCTCGGTGAGATCCGCATCCTGGATGCACTCCTTAGGCGTAGTATGCCAAACACCGGGAGGGTGGTCAAAGTGGTGAAACAGTTAACCATACGATACAGCATCGACCTAACTATCCCTGGGACTCTGCCTGAAGGCAGATGAAATACTGCCAAAGCAGCCTCGTGGCAATAATTACACTGGGTGGTTTGCCATTTCCTTCCCAGTGGTAACCAGGGCTGGAAATTGTAATATTGGGATCTTGAACTCCACCAACCGATGCCAAACAGGATGCCCAGTTTAACGGCTGTCTGAGGGATGGAAAACACATTGTTGAATCTCCCGGCCTGAGAAACCTAAGGGTGTCAGTTTATAGCTGGGCTGAGATTCAAACCCAGGTTAGATAGCTCAGAGACGTGTTAGACAGCTAATCCAAGCTGCAAGAACAGGATGGAGTTAGGCACAAAGACTGGCTAAGACATGTGACCAACACCACATCACTCATACCCCTCATCGAAACCTCACCGCACAACTCCTGCTCACTACTTCACCAGACATTACTACACCTAGCTCACCCCCAAGTGTAGCACTGTGCATACTCATGAGAAAACCACTTACAAATTACACAAGCAACTTATCAGCATGCCTCACCCATGAGCTAGGGAAAGGAGGGGAGTAACTGCCTCTGCCTCAGACATTCAAAAGCACAAAAACACTTACTTGACCACTCTTGCATATCCATATTACATCACACAAGATCACTAAATGAGATTCCACGTTGAGGCTGTTGTTGATGAGGTTCTTCAGGGTTGAAGCACCTTCACTCCTTGCATTGGCAAGTTTATAGAAGACGAGACGACCCGTGAACCCGTTGGGTTCCCGTTGTGACCGGTTGGTCAAAAAAGTCATTTCAAAAAAAGGAAAAAAAAGAAGATAGCTCCAGCAAACTATACTGCTGAGGTTGTTTGCATTAATCAAATTCCTGGGGATACTTTTTTTCAAATAACCCATGCAATAAGATAAAGATTTGTTAAAGGTGATTCTAAAGAAA